>JACXGJ010002080.1:0-71292 GCA_016801105.1 Esox niger | reverse complement strand
CGCGAGATATGGCATGTAAACATGAACCATTGATCTGGCAGGGGTGAGATGGCAGAGAGCTGTATTTGACTGTGTGGTGATTAGGTGACTGGGGACAGGTGTGTGAGTAGGTGATTAGTGACAGGTGTGTTAGGTGCGCACTGAGGTTTTGGAGCGGGGGCGCCCTCTGCTGCGCACTGGCGGAGGCAGGGACGTGACATTTTGTTCCCTAAAGTAAGTATTTTATGGTCCAAAAATAATATTTTTTGTTCCCTCAAATGAGTATTTAGAGGCCTCAAAATAGTATTTAGTTCCCTCAATTTAGTATTTTTCTTCTCTCAAAATAATGTTTTTGTTCCCTCAAATGAGTATTTTGTGGCATCACAATAGTATTTTGAGAACTCAAGATAGTTTTTTCTTCTTTATGTCACTTCTGGGGCTCAGTATTGCAAAACAAGAAGGTCTGGACGTCCACAGAAGTCAACAGTGGTTAATGATCATCTGATCCTTTCCATGGTATACAAAATACCTTCACCACATCCTGCCAAATGAAGAACACTACCATAAACAGAATACTTCCCGAGATCTAATGCAGAGGGTTCACCACAAGGTGCAAACCCTTCATAAACCAAGATTAGAAAGGCCAGATTAGATTGCCAAAAACTTCTAAATAAGACAGCCAAGTTTTGGAACAGCATTCTTTGGACGGATGAAACCAAGGTCAGCCTGTACCAGAATGATGAGAAGAAAAAATATGGAGAAGGCTTGGAATGGCTCATGATCTGAAGCATACCAAATCAAGGAATCTTGACTCTGATGTTACATGACTGATAAAAAAAAAAAAACGATTTGTCTCCTGCTCCACTTTCCTTACTGAACAAGACCAGAAGAGTATTAACTAGTCCAGGTTGGTTTAGGGTGGGGTGTTCGTACCTCAATTCAGTAGAAATCGATAGACGAGTGGCGAGAAAGTTAAAATGGGGAATATCTCAGGCACTAAAAACTATTTTGTACAAAACATATTTGAAACAGTTACTGAAATTATTAAATGCAGATGTCTTTGGTCATTTAATATTATATTTATGCTACTAAAACTGCAAAAATCTTACATATGGCCCTTGTAAATTGTTGGCTTTGGGATTTGATCTAGCAAAACATTGATTACAGTTCAGTTACTCTATCCTCTATGCTCCCTCCTTGTCCTCTGTATTTGAATGGAAAATACTTTTAAACATTATAATCAGTTTAGAACTGTTAAAATATCAAAGGACATGTGAGCCAGAACAACAACCCAAAATGCTGTATGCTTTCAAAATTGGTTGTCAACAGGAAGAAAGTAATTTTCCTTTGGGAAAACAGCTACATGTTACACAGCTACAGCTACACCAGTATGTTTCAAAATAGCCAATACAGTTTATATTCTGTTTTTCTTTAATGTTTTTTTTATACTTTATATATATGCTATTTATGTAGAGAGCTCTCAAGTTGTAATATACAGCTCTGGAAAAAAGAGACCACAGCAAAATTATCAGTTTCTCTGGTTTCAGTATTCATAGTTATTTGTGTATGATTATAATGAACATTTTATTCTATAAATTACTGACAACAATCCAAAATTCCTAATAAAAATATTGTCATTTAGAGTATTTATTTGTAGAAAAATACCTGGTCAAAATAAACAACAAAAGATGCATTGTTTTCAGACATAAAATAATGCAAAGAAAACAAATTCATATTCATTTTTCAACAACAAAATACTAATGTTTTAACTTAGGTTGAGTTCAGAAATCAATATTTGGTGGAATAACCCATATTTTTATAACAGCATTCATGCGTCTTGGCATGCTCTCCACCAGTTTGTCACACTACTGTTGGGTAACTATGCCAAACCTGGCTCAAAAATTAAAGTAGCTCGGATTTCTTTGATGGCTTTTAGCCAACCATCTTCCTCTTGATCAAATTCCAGAGGTTTTCAATGGTGTTCAGGTCTGGAGCTACTTTGGGCTGGCCATGACAGGGTGTTGATGTGGTGGTACTCCATCCATACCTTGATTTACCTGGCTGTGTAGCATGAAGCATTATGCTTCTGGGAAAACCCATTCTCAAATTTTTCCAGGATGACCTTGTACTTGGCTTGATTCATACATCCTTTACATAGACAAATTTGACCGATTCCAGCCTTGCTGAAGCTTCCCCAGATCATCACCGATCCTCCACCAAACTTCACAGTGGGTGTGAGACACTGTGGATTGTGAGCCTCTCCAGGTCTCCATCTAACCATTAGAGAGCCAGGTGTTGTGCAAAGCAGAAAATGTGACTAGTCAGAGAAGATGACCTTACTCCATTGCTCTACAGTTCAATCCTTTTGTCACAATGTTAGGTGTAGTGGAGAGGAACCAGGCTCAGGCAGATTTGGCAGTTGATGTTAATATTTTAATTGAAACAGACACCGAGCACTTAAACAAAACTAAACGGAAGTAAAGGTTTAAACAAAAACCGCCACTGACCACTGACCACTGACCACTGACCACTGACCACTGACCACTGACCACTGACCACTGACCACTGACCACTGACCACTGACCACTGACCACTGACCACTGACAAACATACAGCGACATGCAACAACTACCGACAAATGAGGGGAGTAGAGGAGCAACATTTAAACACATACTGATGAGGGAATTGGGATCTGGTGTGAGTAATGGTTAAAGACAAGACACTGGACAAGTCTGGGATGTGTTTGTGAACAAGGGGAAAACGGGAAAAGTGGGAGATGTCAGAGCCGTTCGTCACCTCACCGTCACACCTTTTGGTCTTTAGCAAATTTCAGCCTGGCTCTTCTTTGCTTCTTATTGATGAAGGGCTTTTTTCTAGCTTTGCACGAATTCAGTCCAGACCCTAGTAACCTGTTGCAAACCATCCTCGCCGTGCATTTCACCCCAGCTGCTGTTTGCGGTTCTTTTTGTAGGTCACTTGATGTCATCCTACGGTTGTTGTGTGACATTCAAATTAGTTGAAGGTTATCTCGGTCAGTGGACAGTCGTTTTCGCCCTATGCCAGTCACTATCTTTGTTGTCCCCGATGTCTGTTGCTTGACCTTGTTTTTATAAATGTTCAGGATGGAAGCAACCTAATGCTCAGTGTATCCCTCTGCCAGTAAAGCTAGAATTGAACCCTTCTTTTCCTCAATTAAAGTGTTTATTTTCAACTCTTGTCATGCTAAATAGTTATTTTTTATTCAAATGATCTTTGAGGCACTACTTGCACTGTTTTTCCTTCCAGCTGATCCTATTGCCGGAGGATAAAGATGACCAAAGTAGTGGTTTTTATACTTTTCCTTTTTAAATAAGATTTGGTTCAGGTAATCACCTAATCAGTACCTCATTAAGTAAAATGAGGTGTGCCTTTTTGGGAATTTGAAGGGCACTGGAATGGAACGGTTGCCATACATGTAGAGATGCTGATTTAAGAAAAAATTGTAGTGGTCTCTGTATTATTTCCAGAGCTGTATGTAGAAGGGTTGAAGCAGATACGTTTTTTCAAAGGTGCCACACATTGTATTTGTTTTATATTTGTTGCTGTATTATTATGTTTTCAGTATTAGTGGTATGAGGACTTTTCACAGTATTACTTACATGCCAAATGCTTGGTATATTGTGTATATTTAACTCATTTCTCCCTAAGAAAATTTGTGGTGTTTTGATGAGAACTCTTAAAAAAAGAAAATCTACAGTTTGACAAATGTGTGTTTTTGCGAAAAAACATGCTACATAGTTTGGGGAATCATGTTGCCATTATGGCACTGATGTGTCTGACAGTCCCAACTGGAGAAAACAAGTAAGTCAATATTGGTTTCTATGCCAGATTTATTGTGCTCACAATGCAAAGACAATGTGTTGTGTGCTGCTTCGGTTGGCATTGCAAAACAGCAGACAGAATGTGCAAACAATGCACAATGTGAACAATTGTAGGACTACTGTAGAACGCAGTATCTACATGCAGTATCCACTGCATCCACATAAACAACAGGAACATTTGATACTGTATACTGTGAAATTCACTATCATTAATATTAAAACCCTCGCATTAGAGTAATAATAATGAAAAAATTAATATATGCCTAGTTTTTTTTATACATTTGTGAGTGTAAACAGTGTAATCAGATTGATTGTAAAAGATTGTTAACATAGTCTTAGAATGTACTACATACAAATGTTACATAACATCTTAGTGTAGTCTTTCAATTCCATTGTTATTTATATTCTTGCACAATAATATTTGCTCAGAACAAATGTAGACAAATATATATATATATATATATTCAACCCTGATTCCAAAAGTTAGGACGCCGCATAAAAATGCAAATAAAAACTGAATGCACTGATGTGTAAATAATGTATCCACATGTTTTGCATCACCTCTTCTTTGAGCAATACTCATAATCATAATGGACCAAATGTTTTCAACTGGTGACAGGTCTGGACTGCAGGCAGGCCAGTGTATCGCCCACAATCTTTTACTACGTATCCATGCTGGTGTAATACCTGCAGAATGTGGTTAGGCATTGACTTGCTAAAATAGACAGTCTGGATGGCAGAATATGCTCCCGCAAAACCTGTATATACTGTTCAGCATTAATGGTTCCCTCACAGATGTGCAAGTCACCCATTCCATGTGCACGAATGCACCCCCATACCAATTACAGATGCTGGCTTTTGAACCGTTTACAGAGGATGCAGCGTTCATGATTCCCAAAAAGAATTTCACATTTTGATTTGTCAGACCAAAGGACAGTTTTTCACCTCAATCTTATTTAAGCTCGTGCCCAGAGAATCTGGCGGCAGTTCTGGATCTTGTTTATGTATGCTATCTTCTTTGCATGCTCAAATTTTAACTATGTTCGACATACTGTTTTTACAGACAATACATTTCAGAAGTGTTTCTGAGCCCATGCTTTGATTTCCACTACAGAATAATCTCTGTTTTTAATGCAGTGCCATGCCAAGTGCCTGAAGATCACAACCATCCATTTCAGCCTTGTCCCATGCACACAAAGATTTCTCCAGATTCTTTGAATCTTTTGCAAGCAAGTATTACTAAGCAGAATTCATACATAGAAGCAGTTCAATGTGCTTTTTAAAGATAAAGAGACATATTAAAATAAAATCGAATAAAAACAAATATTTTTAATTAAAACAATAACCAACAATAAAACATAATAACAATAAAACATGAATAAAAAATTGAAATACAATAAAAAACAAAATAATTACATAACTAGTAGATTCCGTAGTAGATTCCATGAGGAACCTATAAAAGCTGTAAAGTGTGGTTACGTTTAAGTGCTCAGTCATTGGTGCGTGAAGAGAAGTGTTTTTAACCTGGATTTAAAAATGTATATGTTTGTGGCCTGTTTTAGATCTTCTGGTAGTTTATTCCAGTTGTGTACAGCATAACTGCTAAATGCAGCTTTGGTATGTTCAGTTTGGACTTGGGCTCTACTAGCTGACATGAGTTCATGGATCTAAGAGCCCTGCTCAGTTTATACTCTTCAAACGTATCAGAAATGTTTTCAGGGCCTTAACCATTCAGTGATTTATAGACTAAAAGCACAACTTTAAAATCTATTCAGTAACTGCCTGGAAGCCAGTGCAAAGATTTAAGAACCAGAGTGATGTGCTCTGTTCTCTTGGTCCTGGTTAACATTCTTGCAGCAGCATTCTGAATGAGCTGCAGCTGTTTTACAGTCTTTTTTGGGAGTCCAGATAAGAGCCCATTACAATTGTCAACCCTATGATAAAAGCATGGATGAGTTTCTCTTGGTCTTTTTGGGCCATCAAGCCCTTGAATCTGGCTATATTTTTAAGATAGCAGAATGTTATTTTGGTGAACACTTTTTTGAATGTCAAGTATGTGACAGGAAATGGCATGAGAAACTTAACACAAGGGATATGTGCTGACAAACGCTGAACAACTGACAGTAGCTCAGATGTGGTGGCCATTACTGATAGGCACCAAACACCGTGTCCACACCTCCTGCTAGGAACTGCTCATATGACTGTCCTAGAATATATCGATAGACCCATGGACCATAGGGGAGGTTGGAACTTACCAGAAAAAGCGTACATGTAGGATAAACCTTTCTCATTGGAGGATAATAGACTGTGTAATGGTGGGCTACAATCATTGACCACCCACTATGCATATTGGCATTAAAGTCTGTGTTAACTTATAATTATTGGAGAGAAAAAGGAATTAACTATGTTAACATCCTTGTCTCATGCTGAATAAAAATGTCTCTCCTCTGACTTCTGAGTAGTGGAAGACAGGCAGAAGGTCGGTCTGGTGGGAATCTGTAGTCACAGAGGACACGACAAACAGCAGACAACACGATAGACTCAGACGGACGGGAGGTAGAGCACATGCAGATCTAGACCATGATCCGGCAGGGACAAGTGGTCAGGGTTCCGTAGGAATACTGTTGGTAAGGAGGCATGTGGAATCAGGTGTGTGACTGCTGATTGGGAGAGGAACAGCTGTGGGAGTGGATGATGGTTAACAGGTGCGGTGATCTCAGCCCAGGGAGGCGAGGCCCCGCCTCCGCAGAATCATGGAGGCGGGGACATGACAATTACAAAGGTTCATGCTGTCATAGAGTATTTATGTAGCTTTCCTACATTCTCTTTTCAGGGTGCTTAACAGCATGGTGATTCTCCATGGGGCTTTCTGTTTGCTCTAGTTTTCTTTACCTTCCCCAGTGTAACATGATCCATGACATTCGATATTTTGATGTAAAAATTATCCAGGAGTACATAAACTGACTCTGCACTTATTGTTGGAGAGATAGCTATGGCCTCCATAAACTGAGCATTCCTACTCTCATTAATGTACCTTTTCTTAACAGAAACAGTTCAGTTGTACATCCTGGATTTTTTTATATTTTAATGATATTATGTACTGTAGATAAGAGATCCCCAAACTTGTTTCAATTTTATGTTGAGAAACATTCAATTCTTGCACTATTTGCCTGTAGCCTTTCACTGAGTGGTGAGCCCCTGCGCATCTTCACCTCTGACAGACCCATCCACTTTGAATGGTCTTTTAATACCCAATCATGTTACTCACCTGATGTCAATTGACCAAAATAGTTGTGTGACATTCCACCAGGATATTTTGTTTTAGCAATCAAACAGCTTTTCCAGTCATTTGTTACCTCAACTTTTTTTTAAATGTGTTGCTAGCATCAAATTCAAAGTGGCCATTCATTTTCCACATTTATTTTTCAGTTTTAACGTCATACGTATATATTATTTTCTATTGAATATAGGGTGTAAATTATTTGCACATAATTGCATCCTGTAGATATTTAGATTTTACACAGCATCCAAACTTTTTTTGGAAACAGGGTCAGCCATAACATTATGACCGCTGACAGGTGAAATTTCACCAAATAAAATAGAAAACTGGGTCAGAGCATTTCCAAAACTCCAGCCCTTGCGGGGTGTTCCCGGTGTGCAGTAGTCAGTACATTTCAAAAGTGGTTCAAGGAAGGAAAATCGGTGAACCGACGACAGGGTCATGGGCGGCCAAGGCCCATTGATGCACGTGGGGAGTGAAGGCTGGCCCATGTGGTCTGATCCAACAGACAAACTACTGTTGCTTGCATTGCTGAAAAAGTTCAGGCTGGTACTGATAGAAAGGTGTCAGAGTCCATGCCTTGACAGGTCTGTTTTGGCGGCAAAAGGTAAAACGACACAATATTAGGTAGGTGGTCATAACGTTACTGTTACGGTCCCGGCCTGCTGGGGCCGTTCCATTACGTGTTTTCTGTTTGTCTGTTGGCTGTCATGTCCTTGTTTGGTCTCCTGTTCTTGTTTCAGTTGATCCGTTTATTTCTTTCACCTGTGTTTTGCCCCCACCTGTTTCTGTTCTCCTCGTTAGTCAGTGTATTTAGTTCAGCCAGTTTCTCCCTGTCTTTGTTGGGTCATTGTTTGTTACTGCTTGTTACGATGTTTGTTCATGGCTCTTCTTGCTGTCTGTTATTTTGCCTGTACGCATAGTTTGAGTTTGGTTTTGCTTTTTGTAGTGCTCGGCACTCGGTATTGTTTTGCTTTTAGTTTAATTAAAAGGATTTACCCTATACCTCTGCATTTGCCTCCATTTCCCTTCTTGGATTCCCTGTGCCACGTGACAGTTACGGCTGATCGGTGTATATACATTATATATACACGCACACACTAATCAGCCAAACATTATGACCACTTCTTAAAACATAACAAAACAGTCACTCATTTTGAGATTTTAACTTGTTTGCTCACTGTAAAGTTTAGTTTGAGAATACATTGTAACAAAGGATCCACAATGCCAAGCAAGAAAAATCTGACAAAGACATTATGCTTTGAAGTTAGTTTTATGTCTAGGTTGTATGAAGGCTTTTCTAAGGATAAATGCTTTTGCTCCACTTACAAATTATGCCAAGATCTAAATGTACCAGTGTGTTGCTGGTTGTCAAATGGGATACAGCTATAAAACAAGATTGAAATTTTTGTTGCCAATGATAGACTATGAAAGGTCAGATCAAAGAATCTGCATCACTATGAATCTTGAGGATAGCGTCACTATTCATAAACAAAATTTGTTTATGTAATTTGTAATTTGTGTTGTTGGACTTAAAAAAATGGTCTATCAGCTCCCAAAATCTTAAGTAGCAGGAAAACGAAGTTCACAAAGATGGAACACAAGTGAATGTGCAACTTGAAACAACTGGAAAAAAGGGAATACCGTCCTGACCCAGCTTTACACATCAGTCGTCAAGTCCATCCTCAACCCCTCCCATCCCTGAGTGATTTGGATGTGTCCACTGAAGAGATAAACTGAAACACTGTTGATGTACTATACCGTATGTGGCTGACATCCCCCGAAATGTAGGTGATGACTGTCTTGTGGGCCCTGTGTATTACTTATTTGGGAGAATGCAAAGTTCATACTGATAACACTTTGATCAGCCTTGTGTCAGTGTAGTAACAATTGGTCAAGGAAATATAATAATGTGCGTGCTATGAGGCAGAGTTGATATACTCAGGCTGTTACATTTATTGTTTGTATTGTATGATCGATGTAGAACAGCTTGACTTTTTTCACTAAACGACGTGCTCTGGCTGTTTTTTCACTGACGTGTTTCCACTGATACATTTGATAAATAACAAAATAAGAATATATGACTATCACTATGCTAAATAACCCATATTAACACATTTTGTGTATGCGTTATTACCTCACAAAAGAGCTGATTTGGTAATGTCCTTTCTAGGTTAAAAAGGAAACAAAACATTATAAATGGGGTCTCTATACAGACACTGCTTAATAAACATTGCTCTTATCCATTAATGCCTCATTCATTTTTGTTACTGACTGAGTTCAAGGGAGGTCAAATGTAAAGAATGGCTTGGTTGTCATTCAGAACAAGAGATGTTTTATTGACAAAGGCAACAGCAGACATAACAGATAGTCAAGCAAGCAGACATAACAGACAGCCAAGCAAGCAGACAAGGTCTGGGAGAAGAATCAAATGTAGTTCCATCTCATTCTCAAAACACTTTTTGTTGTGAATCTCTGTTTACACTTACATCTCCCGTTCTGTGTCACTTAGAAACGTCCTTGTTTTTGAAAGAAAAGCAGATTTTTTTTGCCATTAATATAACATCAAATTGATAAAAAATACACTAAATACATGTTTAATGTTCTAAATGACTATTGTAGCTGGAAATGGATGATTATTAATCGAATCTACACTGGCACACAGAGGCCCATTATCAGCAACCATCAGTCATGTTTTCCAATGGCAAGTTTTGTTTGCTTATCCAAGTTTATAATTTTAAAAGGCTAATTGATCATTAGAAAACCCTTTGGCAATTATGTTAGCACAGCTGAAAACTGTTGTGGCCTTCAATAGCTATGTGGATTCAATTACAGCCTCAAAATGTCCAGAAACAAAGAACTTTCTCCTGAAACCCATCAGACTATTCTTGTTCTGAGAAATGAAGGCTATTCCATGTGAGAAATTACAAAGAAACTGAAGATCTCTTACAACAATGTGTATGACTCCCTTCACAGAACAGCACAAACTGACTCTAACCAGAAGAGAAAGAGGAGTGGTTGGCTCTGGTGCACAACCAACAGGACAAATACATTAGTGTCTAGTTTGAGAAAAAGATGCCATAATATTGGCCAAAGAACACAGAAACTAGACAGAAGAAGATTGGAAAAAGACTAAAGTTGAGGTGTTAGGATTGACACCATCTGTCAAGCATGATGGAGGCAATGTGATGGTGATCACCCAAGGGTGATTTTACTGGACTGAGCTGAACATGGTTGTGCCAGTGCTGCTGACACCACCTTTGGTATTCCGGATGGTCCGGTAGTCAGGGCTTAGACACACCAAACTGCATGCGCTGTATACAAAGCAAATCTTTACCGATAAGAAGAATGTGTCTCACACAGAACCAAGGCTAGGACAGGCCTCGAGGACAGGCCAGAAAGCCTCCCCTCAATTGTCCAGAGTTTGAAAGAGGACATGTGGTAAGAGCAGCACAGCACACAGCAAACGCAATGGCACAGCACACATGAAATGGTAATAGCACTGCACACCGTGAATGCGCATCACCTGATCAATTGTAATAGTTTGGCACACAGTGGAAGGACACATCATGTCTAAGTACAAGGCAGCCCGTCTGAACTAGAGCCCAGCCCCCAAATATACTACAGCTGGAGGCCGCCTACGCTAACACACGCCAATTACAGGGTACGAGGCATATACAGAGCATTAAATGATAACATGTAGCTTAAACCTAACTCCCAGAATTGATGTGACACTCCTAGAAGCCCCCTCTATCTAATCTTTCACAAGCCCTCCCACTCACTACCTGTCTTCATCGCCGGCTGTCCTACACAGCAATGGAAGACACCCTCCCTTTGTTAAAGCAAGTGCAATAGCAGAGCCCCTGGTTCATACAATTGTGTATCCTTCTAGAATAGCCGTGTCCCACAAGGGTTTGCTTGACTTCTGGTTTTATACATTTTGATTTTGTTAACAGTTCAAAAGTGGACAGAATATAACAGCTATCATTCAGTGACTTGCTAATTTGAGTGGCTCTTGAAAGTGTTTACATCCCTTGGACTTTTCCTCATTTTGTGTTTAAACATGGTAAAATACACCTGACTCTGTGAGGTCTGACAGTGGATTAGTACAATTCCTAACTTCAGCATGAAGATATAGAAAATCCGGAATACGATATTTCAAAAGCACCAATAAGGAGTAAGATACGTGATGGAAATACACCACGTAGACTCTTTCAAAGTAAGCATTTTTGGTACAAATGTGAATCTATACAGAACAGTCGGTCCTCAAAGAATATTCGGGCAAAAAGGACACCAAGATTCCTATGGCAACTCTTCCACGAATGAACAGGGAGGCACATATTACTGCAAACATTTTTAAAATGGATGCAGCAGTGTACAAAGATATCATGGAAGATTAATCTTCCATAAGGACAATGACCCCAAACATGCAGTCAAAGTCATACTGCAGTGGCTTGAACCAAAACGGTCTATATCCTGGAATGACCAAACCTCAATCCAATTGAGAATAGGGGTGTCACGATATACCGGTATTGACAATAATGGTGATATTTAAAAAATGAAATATTAATATCATGTTAATAAAACAAATGATAGTATTGTATTCACAATGCAAAACTGAAGTTGTATTTTTCCCCAAAAAACTCTGTTAAATAGTCTTTCCACAGTATGGAAAAACAAAATCCATTTTTCGATTCCTTATTCATGTCATTTAGAGACAAACGATGCATTTGCTTAAACAAGGTGACTGGACCTATGCATTGGCATTGAAATCAACCCCCGGGAGAGATACGCAAAGACACTCCGTTTTAGTAGCCTATTCACATGGAAAAAAGGATGTTGTATTTTTCCCAAAACTACTCTCAGTTTTTCCATAGCTTATTCATGGAAAAACGATGCATGTGCTTAAACTGCGTGTCTGGACCTATACACTATTGTTTGAATGAACACCTTTTCAAGCCTGCGACCCATCGACAACACAAAACTGTTGTATTCCTCATTTGTGATGCTATTCCAGGCATTTACCACAGCTTCTTTCAGTTCTTGTTTGTTTTGGGGTGTTTCTCCCTTAAGTCTCTTCTTAAGGAGGTGAAACGCATGCTCTATTGGGTTAAGATCAGGTGATTGACTTGGCCAGTCGAAAAACGTTTCCCCCGTGATGAAGTCCTTTGTTTTGTTGGCAGTGTGCTTTGGGTCATTGTCCTGCTGCATGATAAACTTCCTCCCGATACCAGAAAATGAAAGCTGGAATTCTGAACTCTTGTCTCATACTCATCTTAAACCCAAATGTCTTCAGTGTACTACAAAAACAAAGGAATTTGCCTTACCGTTCTAATACATTTGGAGGGGATTGTAATTTTCCCAAACAGTCTAATTGTCTTAGATTTTTCCACATTTAACTGATAAGAGAGAGTGATGAACTGTACTTTTGCTCTGGCTCCACGATTGTTCTCATGGTCAGGACAATGAGTGGTTATTGTTATCTCATATTGAGGACAGAAGGGTCTGTGGCATGTCTTTGACCTTCTTGGGAAAATCTTGGGAGAAATCTCGCTGCCATCCCATCAACATCACCCCACCAATATTTCCTAACAGTGTGTAATGGGACGGATCCCAGGGGGTTGGTGGAAGATTTGAGAAGGACCCATCCAGAAATTAGCATAATTGGAGGAGCAAATATCATTATATAACCGTACTGTATAAAAGTGTGTTTCCGAAGTTTGGAAGTCAGTTGTTCTGCAGACCAACATGGCTTTGTTGCTCTGCAGTTCAGCACGGCTATTACCTACTTTTGAATTCATATTTTGAAAATGTTGGCGGGAAAAAGAGGAAACATTTTCCACCACACAGGTACATTTGAAACGGTAATAACAATTTAAAACAGGGAAAATGGTTACAAAACGTTTTGGTGGATACATGGGAGACGGCACATAGGCGTTGCCAGAGGACTGAATATTGTTCCAGCGCGGGTCCCTACCACCCCAAGGATGCCCATCTACACCACAACACCCTGTGGATTGCAGCCCTGGAGGCATGTCAATTGGATGTTGTTCTGGTTATTGCCGCAAGGTTTATTTGGCTTCACTATATTCACCAACTTCTATGTTTAATTTTAGGATGATGCAAGCACATTACTCCACAGCACCAGAGAGGTTCTCCATGGCACCATGTGGAGGACTGTTACAAAGTTGTGTGGGGGTCATTCACCCATATGCTTATGTTATTAAAGCATGTCGGTTTCAATTATGTCAATTTATGTTTTTGGGAAATCGGGGTTGGAGGACGTTTTAGCTCTGCATGTGAAGATAAAAATAAACATCATGGCGGACACTGCAATTTATTGAGTTCTGAGGAGTGTAAAATAATTGCGACAGGGTCGATGTGAGCTGGAGCTCCCAACCAGGGACACCTGGGGGAGTAATTATCTGTCTCCTTCTCCCGTATAAAACAGGTGCCCTTAACAAAGGCACAAGGAGAGGGCTGGGAGATAAACCGCCGGATAGAGGCTGCAAAATAAAGGAAAGCAGAAGGACGCCAGAGGATGAGCTGGATTATATGATTTTTGTTTGTGACTAGAGCTGTTGGAGAGAGGAGTTCGTTTAAGTTCGATTTTCCTCCTTGTTTCAACTGGGATCGGTGACCCCCTGGTGGCCGGATCCAAATAATGAAATGCAGGGAATATTTGCCAACCGACCCCCCTCCCCGTTGTTCACATAACCTGATATTAAGGACTGAATAATTAACTGTCTGTCTTTACTTTCAGAACATTTGGAGAAGATTGAGCAGCTGACTGAGGAGAATGTTGAGCCAAGGGGACAGCTGGCTCTGCAATCAATTAAAAACAAGACCATATTTACACTAGTTTGTTTTCTTCATAAAACATTTAATTTGTCTGAATTTGTGCCCTTTACTAAAATGCAGTACTGAACAGCCTTCCATATATGACATGTATTAGGCATTTTGTTATCTTTGTTGAAGTTCATGCAGTCCCCCTGGAGACAACTTATATAAATTGATTGGAAGTATTTGACATGAGCTGTTGGTTTGCTGTTTGACTGTTAAGGCTGGCAGGGAGCTGAAGTACACTGTGTGGTGAATGCTACCGTGCATCATTACAAATGATGCTCTCGCCGTCTTGATCACCTGGACTGGAGCAGGGAACAAGACCCGCTTTAAAGACCTTTTCTGGACTATTCTTCAAAATTATTTTGTATATGGCTATTAGATTCTTGTGGTTAATTTATAATTACCTTTTCTCAAAACCTTGTCAGACCATTTCATAACAATATCTAATTACTGTATTACAGGAGCGATAAGAAAGAAACCTACTAACTTAGTGGAATAGTCAAAAGAATTGAGCAATTACTAGTGATTCTATCAAAGCTATTTCATGGCATAAGAATTTATTTTTTCTTTCACGGCATAACAAAGTCCTTTCTTTCAATCATGAATGACATTGATACAATTACTATCAATAAAGGTGACCATAAATAACTTTTCCATCAAGTGAGAAGACGAGAGAATCGTGGAATCTTCCAGAAATAGTTGCAGTATTATTAAACAATTTATTGCACAAATAAGCACAAATAGAATTAGTAAATAGGCTCAGACGTTAGGGCTCTGTTTGTGCAGATTTTTTTTTTGTTTGTGCTGCTGTCATTTTTTAGATATACATTTTGTCTTTATAGGTCACTCAGCCCCCAACATCCTCAGAAATCAACAAAAATTGTCTTGATTTTTGTGCTTTGTGCTGCTTTAAACATTTTTGTTTGTTCTGCTTTGGTATGTTATATATTAGACATTTAATTATTGGTGATGAGATCACTCAGCACCCTGACATGCTCCAAATTCAACTGAAATAGTCTTCTTAGTTTGTGCTGGTTTGTGTTGTTAAAAGTTTCGTTTGTGCTGATGCAGCATTTTATATAATAGACATTTAATTGTAGTTGTCACCAACCCCACAACCTGCTCCAAACCTGAAAATAGGCTCAATCATTTAAGCTCTGTTTATGGCGCTGAAAGGCTTGTTTTTGCTGCTACAGTTTTAGGTACATAGCTACATTCCCACTGGGTAGTTCACTGGCTTCCCACTCTCTCCACTATAGCTCTGTCACTATCAGTAAGAAATCAGTCGCAAAAACCAACCATTATCGGCACACAGAGCACAAGAGATTGGGCCTATTTTGAGTGAATTTGACCTCTGAAATATTATTAAATATCAAAAGAATTATAGCAGCACAAACAATGTTTTAAGGCACAAACCAGCACAAACGATTAAGCCTATTTCACTGTAGTTTTGCGCTGGATGGAGGACTATCTTTACACAGGTAAAACACCTTTAATTGTTTCTGCTCAGGTTGTGCTCCTATTATTTTTTTAACTGATGTGTTTTCTGGATCTTGTCATTTTTGTTGTGTGGAAATCTGCATTAGCTGATTCTTCTTTTGTTTATTTCGTCCATTGAATGTTTGTGTCCTCAAGATGATCAGAGTTTTGGCCTCTCTGAGCATCTGCACAGCATCCTGTATTTCCTCATTCAGTGGTGAGGACTTGTACCCGGTCTCAGAAGCCCATGTTGGCATTTACCCAGGCAAGGGCATCCCCCATGTCAACAACGCATCTTGGCCACTGAAATGATTGATCACAACAATCACATAGAAGTAGAGGTGTACAAAGTAAAAATACTCAACTGGGTTTGGCTGTGTTCACCATGTGCATAGAACTGATTTGGTAAGAAAGTCGCAAAAATACAATTTTAACCGGCACAAACGGTACACAAATGATGAACATATTTTGACCTGTAGCCAATTGGCCACATTTCATGTGAATCAAATGTATGCACCAATAGCAGAAGCCATGGGGAGGAGGAATGAAAAGACATAAATATAATGGGTAATTATTTTTTATGATATACAATCTGCCAGCAAGGCCTTTGTGATCAACTGGTCAATCATAATCGAGGTAATGGGCACCCTTGGTCTAGTGTTAAGTCTGACTTGTTGGGTATTGATTTGAGAAGCTACTTTCCATATGAAATTTTATACTTGTTCACAAAGTAATTCATCCGTCAACCCTATTCTGATTTGATAAGTGAGCACATAAGTTGTGGAGGTTGAATGATGACTCCTAATTGAACGAGTTGCAGTGTTTGGCTATATAGTTGGCAAACTGGGTTGGTTTGCCGTGTCTCTTCTGTTATCATTCATATTTGGAAACCGCCCCAACTGCTGGCTAACTGTCCAGTACCACTTATCTTTAACAACTCAGTGCTATGCATGCACAGGTAAAGCTCAACTTGTGCAGAGCACATGCCTCTTTGCTATCTAGTGCCCTATCCATTTGACATGTGCCCGTCCCAGTGGCGTTTTTACATCTAAAACATTGGTGGGGCACAAACCATTTCAAAATATAGGATTCCAGTAAAGCTACAAACTCCCACTTGCTATGGATGTGTTTATTTAACAACAAACAGCGTGGCTCCACAAAACACTTAACGACAGACCGGCTTGATTCTATCAGGTGTTGTACACACTGGAGACCTTTTGTAATGGCTCTCCTTTTCTCTCACAGACGTAAAATCGCCACTGTCACGTTCACAAACCTAAATTAGGAATGTAACCAAGCTCAGAACAAATGTGCCTACAGGGCCATATACGAACAGCAATGAGCTCAACACCACTGAAGGCTACAACGAAGCAGACAGACAACTTTTTAAGGTTGTTGTCATTCTATGACAACAACCTTAAGTAGATAAGCATGGACACAGTGACAGTCGTCACCATCTATAGCAATCAACCCAGCACAAAAATATGACCAGCACAACAAAGGCAGGATGATAAAATATACTTTCACTCACCAAGGCTGAGGACTCACCTGAGGAGAAATCTGGCACAGCGGTTCTTCCTCTGGGCAAACTTTTCAATTACTTTGGGAATGAAGTTATGTAGCGGCTGAATCAGCTGGCTTTCAATGGCAACATGGCCAATGCGTTGAGTCACGGCTGTCTCATGGTATTGTGAGTGAAGGTTTTTACCCTCTTCAAGGTGGAAAAGTTCCTCTGACTCGGATGTAGTCATAGGTGTAATGATAATTTTCAGCAAAAGCCTCTAGGTTGTTCTCATGGATGGATCTTAACAGCTGACTTACCTGTGTGAAGCTCAATGTGGTGGTACAGAATGGTCAGCTCAGACATCAACTTTTCCTTGTTTCCTAGTGGCCATATTTTCACCGCACAGTCAAGCTCAGATGTAGGGAATGACAGGACAAATTTTGTGAAGAGCGAGCTGTCAACCAGCTTGTCAGCGATCAGGTGGTCACTTTTTGAAAACCTCTGCTCCACCTAGGAGATTACTGAGGCATGCCTCCATCACTGGCACTGTTTTGGTTACTCGTTGGCCTGGCTCGTCTCTTCTATCGTGAACGTTGGCAGCCCATTCATCATTTTGTTTCCGCATATTCTGGACCTTCTCCTTGAAACGGGTGAGTGCATTGCTAATCCCAAATGCATCAATGCTCCATTTTTGCAGAGTGTTGTATAAAACATCAACTTCTGGCACAAGCAAGAAAAAAAAATCCAGCAGCTGCCGTAAGGCTCGGTCCTGGAGTTTTTTTTGACAGGCCGTGTGCCTCACTTGTACCTCATCCCACCCAGGTTGTGTACGAATGTCCTCCATACACTGGAGCAGCGCAGCGCGGTTTTCCCAAACTGCATTGACAGATCTACTTTTAATGTTCCATGGTACAGCGAGTAACTTAGGAATGCGTCTCTGTGTTGCCTCAGCAAGTGCCGCAACACGTTTTGGAGCGACAGAGAAAAAGGTGGCAAAAGCAGTAAAATCTGCCAAAAAACACCTTAAGGTTGCTCATCCTTGCTGAACAAAGTTGCTGCAAAAGGTTCTTCTGGTGAACATAGCAGTGAACAACCTGGGCATGTTGGTATTTCTCTTTCCTTCGCGTCTGTACCCCTTGGACGTTTCCACTCATTACAGCCGCACCAATACAAGTCTGAGTGATCAGCGTTTGTCCCAGCTTCAGTGGTTCCAGCACTCCCTTGATGCTATTAGAGAGGCTGAGTCCAGTTTTATCTTTGACTTCCACAAACTCCAAAAACCTCTGTCACTGAATTGTCAGGCAACATGTATCACAACCACCATTTGTGGAGACGTCAGTTGTCTCATCTGCCTGTATGGCAACAAATGATGTCTCGTCCACTTGGGTATCTCCTCCCTTTACACTTCATACATACAGTCTAACAGCTTCGTTTCGTACAGTGCTGGATGTCCCATTGAAGATGGGAGAGGCCACTACATCCCTCAGGGCAACATGGACGTCCAGCACGGTCACATGGACTTCCTCGCTAAGGGGAGCCCTCAAGTGGATGTTTTGCAGGACGAACGAGCGACAAGAGATGTTGGGCGGGATGTTGAGCCGGACGGACGGCCATGAGTCATGCTGTGTATTTTTAAAAGCCCTAGGATTTTTCACATTTTAAATATAAAAGTGAGCAACAATAAAACCCCAGGACAATATCTATTTACACGAGTGACTGTGAATTATTTATTGGACAAACAGAGTGCCTTATCGATTGATTATAAATGCTTATGAAACGAAAATAAACACCCCGTTATGACAACCTTTCTGTTTTCAGTGTCTGCCTTTCAGTTCTCAATAAGTTGTTCATGCTGCAAAAATGCCACTCAAAGACTGTTCACAAAGCATACTATACCGATAACAATTTCTTAGGGTACCATACAGCTAGACGTTGCTTGCTTGTTTGTAGACTACATTTTTTCTTTCTATCAAAATTGCCAGTTGTTTTCTTTCAAATGACACAACTAATGGATGAGTGTTACAGCAAATTAAATGTAAATGTACTCCAAAATATACTTTGAATGTTTCAAAAATATGCGTTTAGCCTACAGTAGCTTGTGCTAGCAGCCCAAGCAGCGCAGCCCAAGCAGCGCAGCCAAAGCAGCGGCGATGTGTTTTGGCTACCTTTGACCGGGAGTTACAGTTAGCTAATTTAAAATATATAAATTGACATGGCTTTAAAGGGCACATACCGTATTTATTATATTGTTAGTGTTATGACACTAGCAGGAACAACGACAACAAAAAGTATACAGAAGTAATTACTGTAGTCGACTGTTCTTCAACACTGGCAACTATGAAATGTATTGACTGACAGCATTCAAAAACATTTCATATTTTAAACAGAACATTTTCCTCTGAGGATGTCTACAAGAAAGCCGAAGCCCTCGACTGAGCTTATTGTATTGTGCAAACTGTGTGCACAAGGAAGCATTTGCAGCATGGATATCTGTGATTTCAGTGGGTTTGGTAAGTTTATTGTTTGGCCAATTTCATAAACATTCTAAATGTTTGTTATAAAACATGTATTTAAGTTGAATTAAAGGCCATGTCTCATTATTTTTTATAAAACTTCCTGGCTGGGTGTGGGCTAATTTAAGAATGAAAATGGTCACTTCCCTCTGTCAACTGTTGTATATAGACCTTAAATAGTTGATAATCGACATAAGTACTTGGCCAACTGTTGTGCTATGTAGGTTGTGGTTTAATATGCACAGGCATAACTTAAAAGGGTGTGCAGGCAACAATGACACTTCTGAAGCAAGTTAACTTAGCTGCATACCATGCAAAAAAAACATATACCTTGGCGAGCAATCTGCAAAGACACCAGGACAACATTCATGGTAATACAACAGAACCCATTTTTTGCATTGATCAGAAAAACGTTTTTTACTATACAGCAAAGGATCAAAGAGGTCAAAGAGTACCAATAAATGTCTGTAAGTCAACATTCAACCAGCCTGTGAGGTGGACACGTAGCGAATTTGTCTATCGCTGAACGGAGTGGTCAACTTGGAAAGGAATGTATAAAAATCTGCCAGGTTCAGAATGCAACCAACCAGCCAACCCCAGCTTTGTTGAACAAGTGTACACTGGAAAAAATGGTCAACAAAGGTTTAGTGTCTTCAACCCAAGTGTCATGAGTTGGCCAAAAAGGCTAGTCTGGAAGGTACAGTACCTTCTGCGTTTACCCTGTTTCTGTGCAGACCACGCATATTCGGGAAGGAATGCCTACTATTCAGTTTTCACAGGAAAAAAAGAATCATGCTACCTGTTTGGAAGGGCCCGGGTCAGCTTTGACACCAAGACTGGACAGAGGTATTGTCAGTGCAAGGAAACACAAAATCCTTCAGTGTATACATCAGGTTTTAGCCATGTGGTGGACATTCCAAGAGAAGCCACATATGCTTGTTAATCAGCAAGACAATTCGACTGACTTCGACCAAACAGATGAGGAAATCAAAGAATTCTGCAGCGAAACAGTTCCGTCTTGATCCGTCTTGAGGCAGATGCAATAAATGTTTCCGAAATTACAAAAATTACTGATTACATTTTTGAAAAGAAACAAATTCCTGAAAACATCCAGGGGGGCTAGACGTTACAGAATGATGTGCCTGTAAAGGTCGTACACCTCCAGATCTGTCACCTCCAAATTTGGTGACAAAAGATGCTGTTGTGTATGGACTGTGTTACACCAAGATAGGTTAGTACAATCTGTACCAACACTATTAAATGAATGTGTGTCATTTATGTTAATGTTAATGTCATTCAAATAAATTTCTGAACAGTACAGTCCGTGTGCTCTTTTAGGGATTCATGTACTCATTAGGGAGTTTTTCAAGATTACCAAACTGGCTTTCGCAATTACAACAAAGTAAATACTCAGCATCTAGCCTTCTAAAGTGCTGACATCTTCCCTGCAGGTCTGTGGCTCTCTGATAGTATTTGTACAGATTTAAACGCTATTACTGTTTTAATTTATAATGCTATTTTGTAATGGATTTATTTAATATTTTCTTGATTTGTTTTAACAGAATCGCACTGCTGCTGGGAGATGTCTCTCAATTCTAGAGGAAACACTTGGTGTTCAACTGCCACATGACACTTTAAGGAAGGCTTTTTCCGTTTCCTAGCAATGACAGATCCTGGGTATGAGTTTTTCTGTTTCCAGTGTGGACATCACCCAGCAGCGATGGTGGTGGATGCCAATTGGAAACTGGATTTTGACCTTCCATGTGAAAATTTGATTCATATCTGTGTTGAATATTATTTTCTCATGTGTCATTTGCAGTAAACCTCCTTAAGCGACCATAAAAAACTGACATATAACTTGGGGACTTGTGTGTCAACAAACATAAGACATGGCAAAGACTTTAGAAGGAGATCATATCACAAGGAATTTGCAGTGGTAAAACTTGTGTAAAATAAATTTTTGTTTTCAATTCAATATTACAACAATATCCTTTCTAAGATGTATTTTTATTGTAAAAAATTGATTGGTGCACAGACAAGTGCTTGCAATGTGCTTCCAAAAACTGAGCTTTTGAAAGGGTTTAAAAAAAATAATCAAGCAGTGAATGAGGACATTATTCTGGAGCTATTACAGAAGAAAAAGGTAATAATAAAAATTTCCTTGGAGTAGAAAGCAAACTACATAGCTGATAATTATTCTATAGAAATATTGGACAGTTGTTGTGAAATGTAATCCATATTTCTTACAGTCAAGCAAGACAGAACATAGTTCTGTGTGTGAGGAATTGGGGGTTTCATCTGATGGAACCAGAGAGGACATTATCAACCGACTGAGAGAGCTAATGCTCAAGGACATATATCCCAAGAGGTTTGTCAAACTCATGAAAACTGGAGATAGGGCTTCTATTAAACTTCTATTAAAAATGACTAATGCAAAATCCTTATTCCTGTTTTTGATACTTAGGTGGAGTATTGTGTTTTTCCTGTCCCCACTCTTTGGTTTACTACTCTTCAACACTAAGGTGGTAAGAGCCTGCAAAAGATCACGCAAACGCCCTATTGAGTTTTAAACACAGACCTAATGTCCACATATCAGACGTTGTTGGACGTGTGGCACGCCACACAAACAACAGAACTGAGCAGACCTTCTCTCCTAATGATGGAAGGCTGTGTGAACCCACATAAATGAATATTGAAAAGTACCACATGTATTGTACCACATGCAATATCCTCTTTTTGCAGTCCCAGAAAAGGAAAAGAAAGGCGGCTACACCAACAGTTGGTGGGGAAAATACATCGGGTTATCATGGAGTTTGTTTTTCAGTGTCCATGTTTCCGGTGGTCGATGGACTTAAGGTTTGTTTTTGTTTTGGCCTAATGCTAATGTTTTACTAGGTAAACACAGATAACGCTGTACACATTTCTGTACTTGGCCTTACTGCTTAAGCTACATCACACAATACAATATAGCAAATGGAACACAAATACAAAGGTATAAAAATGTTGAATACTGTCAGCGTTCTGGTGATTGAGGAAGGAGGAAGCGGACTGCAGAGCTATAACGTTAATATTCATTTAATAAAGATGAGCTGACATATGCTCTGTATAGTCGAGACAATAACACACAAAGACAAAGGGAGCAGAGGGAACATATATACTGAGGGGAATGACTAAATGATGATCAGGTGCGCCAGACGGGACAACAGGTGCAATGAGTTGATGAGATGGGGCGATGGTGTCAGATGGTTGGTGGCGTCGAACGCCGAAGCCCGCCTCCTGCAGGGGGAGGATGGGGAGTAGTTGGCGTAGTCATCACAAATACGTAATAGTTATTAGTTGTAATCATGCAAATATGGTGCCCCTAATAAATAGTTTTTTAGGCAAAACTTGCTCAGATAAAGGTAAATGCATGTTTTACATGTTCCATTATAGCACATCATTATGGTCTTCAGAGAATAACATTTGTTAGATATATTACTAGAGTTGAAATTAGTTTGTTTTTCTTTGACCTGACATGGGTGTCCTAAATTTGCATGTGTCATGTTTATAATTTATACTTGACTCATGATGGATTCCGTTTTACTCTTCCTAAGGATGTAATGGCAGACACAAACGTCCTTTTCCCCAGATGTGTGGATGGAAAATATGTAGAAAAGTGGAACCATTTCATTGTTTGGGTGATAAAGTGTATTGCTTTATCAAAAGCATATCAAAGACAGATACAATTGTCTTTTAAGAGTGACCTATACAAGTGTCTATATGTGCAACATCGAGGTTGAATTGGGAATTATTTTAAGTTGTAAGTAAGTAAGTGACCTTATACCAGTGATCTTATACCAGTTACCAAATTGTTGCTGTATATAACTGACATATCACACTAGTAAAAAAACAGATATATATTTAAACCAACCTTTTGATTTTAGATGAACATTTTAATGAAAATCCTTCGCATGGAAAACAAATCACAAAGCATTTTCTTTTGACCAACATGTTGTTTGCCGTACCCTAATCAAACATTAGGTCAACCAGATATCACAAAATACTGAAGGTATAGATTTTTTTTACAATATGGAGATTGTATAAGTACCTTAATATTTTGGTCAATATGTATACTTTTTTTCTCATGCACAGACTCAAAGAAACAGGAGTTAATGGCCTTGTCACAGAGGAAGAAGTAAAGGTATGCTTTTTTTGTTTGTGTCTGTGTATGTGTGCACACAAGTTAAATAAAAATGTCCAACAGGAACTCCTTTTTGATTTGGAGACAGGAGTGATTAAATCCCCAAGGATAATCCTTTGGAAGAACCCTGGCATGTCGCCGCGGCTCAAGAGGCTGACAGATTTGTGGTTTCCAGATTTCAGGGAACGCTGTGAGTTATTATTGTACTCTAATACATTTGTGTTGTTTAATTGGTCCTACGTCACTATGAGGCTTGTTATGTTTATGTTTTTTATAGTTTATTGATGACTATGTGTAATTAAATGTTGACGACTTCATCAAACTGCTGGAGAGGGCAATAGAAGTAGAGACATCAGGACCGTGGAACATCTTTTTTATGTCATGATTACTGAGGTAAATGTTATGTATCACCATGCAAATCAACAACATTTAATGCAATAATGGGACAGCAGCTCAATTTCTTATCTCAATGTTTTACATTGTTACTTGTTTTAGGTCAAGATAAATATCCTGAAGATCCATCAAGGGATGTGCAATTACATGGCAGAGGTTTTTATTGAAAGCAGGGAAGTTATTTAGGAAGTTATTCTTTACATGAATGTGTTTACATTGTGTTCTTACATACACACCTCCAAAAAATAAGGGAACAAATAATCATGACAGTATAACACCAAGTCAATTAAACTTCAGGGATTTAAAAGTCAATATTTTTACATGACAAAAGTGGTAAAGAATGAAATAAAAGGAAACTTCACAGACAGGTTCTTTCAATTGGTGTGTTTTATTGTAAGAAATTGTGAGGTATCAAGTTTCAAAGTTTTTTTAATCAAATGCTTCATTCTGCATAATGTAATTCTTGTGACATAGCACCTGAAATCTACGTAGTAAGAATAAATAAAGAAACATGAAGTAAAAATATTGCGATAATACAGTACATAACACTATAAACTATAGCCTAACCAAGACATTTTGTTACAATGTGAAATAGGCTAGTTGTACTATAAAAACATAAAATCATAGTAAAAAATTTCAAGACAGTGCCGTTTTTGCCTATAACAAAACATGAAAACACTTTCCCGAATCGTAGAAAACAGTGCAGCATAGCCTGAATTTTTGCATAATCATCGCAGAAAGATTACATATCATTGGATAATAGTAATAATGCGATGAGATAAATATGCAAAACCAACTAATTTAGGACAATGAAAAGTATGGGTTCTTGATCAGGTGAAGGTGAAATACAGTCCACACTTTTCAATGGATCCATCAAATATTTTTTATATTTTCTTGTTTATCCAAAATATAATTTTTTAATAATGAAATAAAAATGCAACAGTGACGATAAAAAGTGTGCCATGACAACAAAAATGTTATATTCGGGTACATGGAGGGATGGGCTTCAATCTACGGCATTTAGTTTTTTCAAAATGTTTAGCACATTTTTTTGTTTAGCCTTGGAAATTCAATAGCATCTACAGAGTGTGCCATGATAACAAAAGTGCTATTTTCGAACTCGGGGGAGGATGGGCTACAACCTACAGGTTTTAGTTTTTTTTTATATTATTGCAAATTTTAGAGTTTATCATTAGAAATTCAATAGCATCTACAAAAAGTCTGCCAGTACAACAAAAGTGATATATTCGGACTCTGGGAAGGATGGGCTTTTTTGAAGGCTGTTAATGGCTGCCCTGGTGCATTGCCTCATACCTGCTTTGAGCAACACTCTGAAACTTACTTGCATTTGATGGGAGTTTGTTTAAAGAATGTGATTGAACATTGTAAACATGCAGAGAGACAGCAGCAGTCCGCTGGTAACAAGGCTACAACGAAACAAGAAAAGGAAAATCCCAAGCACCAGTCTGTTCAGCTCATATATTATCAGGGAAAAGGTCAGCAATTCTGTGGAAAAGGGGGAGGAACTGGTGGCTCTCAGAAGAGTGGAAGAAATCAAAAGGGAGGACGAGGCTTAGGGAGAGGAGGGCGGGGACCAGACAAGTGATCAGTTATGTTACAATTGCAGTCAATATGGGCACTTACAGAGAGTGCCCTAGACCGGAGAGGCAGGAAGTTGTGGGTGGTGGATTGGCAGACGGGACCACCACACAATGTCACACTCAATAAACCTAAGGATGACTGAAGTGTAGCGGAGACCGCTAACACATTTACACAGATGCACCTCCTAAAGAGAGTTACCAAGTCCAAAGACAAAGAAAGTAAGCAATTATGTTTTCTAGTAGATACTGGTGCTGCAATGTCTGTTTTCATGCATGACTCCATGTTGAATTTCCCCATGTCAAATGAAACTGTGCGCACTGTAGGTGCTTCTGGTGTAGAGATGATTGAGTCTTTAAATGCCTTTATCTGTAGACGTTTTTCCAGTTCGGCACCAACTGATTTTATCTACATGTTGTCCTTATAATTTGGCTGGCAGAGACCTCATGTGGAAATTGGGCATGGAAGTTACATGTGAACCAGATGGTCTTGTAATTATACAGCCACACGAGGACTGTCAGATATTGATGCTGTCTGACAATCAGACAGGTCCAGATTGGCATTATGCATGGGATTTACAACCAGATGCAGACCTTATGCACCTTGGTGAAATCTACTCCATTGTGCACTCTGGAAACAAAATTGGTCAGTCATGCATGAAGTGGGATTGCATTGCTTTTCTCATTTCTCCCCATTGGTTAGGGAGTTCAACTACGAGAAGAAATGGCTAGTCAACCCAGTGTCTGAGACTGTGATATGCAGGAATGTGTATATAGGACCAGACCACTGTGTTTTAGCAGTCCAGTTGACAAGCAAACAACAATCATTGTTTGGCTTTACAGATAGGATACCCCACATTTCAATAGCAAAGACAGGACAGGATGATGGCCCCTGGCTGGGAACTGTGGTGGATGTGAATGATTTGAATACCATGAAAGATGGTTGTAAATTCTCCCCCACATTGCATGTTTGGTGTGTTCCATTCTATTGGGCCCTTTGGGGTGTTCATGATGTTGACAGATCTATGCCTCTATTGCAGATGGTCTCATTGCCAGTTGCTGATTCCCCGCTGCTTCGGGGCCCTCCTCATCCACTGTGGGCTAAAGATAAATTTGATATTGGACAAATGAAGGGTGTTCAGCCTCTCAGTCATCCAAATCCACGTTCAGGCCCAGTAGGGCCCAGTACCCTCTTAGTGAGGAAGCTGAAGAAGGGATTGCTATTGTTCATTATTCCCTGGCAGGGAGGGGTTCCATAATACTCTGCCCTGATTCTCCATGTAACACTGCCATCCTTTCTGTTCGTAAAAAATTTCAACAATATTTCGAAATACTAAAAGCTGCAGAGTAGCCCATCCTCCCCCGAATCCGATTATATCACTTTTGTTGTCATGGCACACGGGCATCTCCAAAACTGCAGCCCTTGTAGTGTGTTCCTGGTCTGCAGTGGTCAGTACCTATCAAAAGTGGTCCAAGGAAGGAAAAGCAGTCAGGGTCATGGGTGGCCAGGGCTCATTGATACACGTGGGGAGCGAAGGCTGGCCCGTGTGGTCTGATCCAACAGACGATCTACTGTAGCTCATATTGCTGAAAAAGTTAATGCTGGTACTGATAGAAAGGTGTCAGAACACACTGTGCATGGCAGTTTGTTGTGTATGGGGATGCGTAGCGGCAGACCTGTCAGGGTGCCCATGCTGACCCCTCTCCACTGCCAAAAACACCTACAATGAGCATCAGAACTGGATCACGGAGCAATGGACAAAGGAGGCCTGGTCTGATGAATCATGTTTTTTTTTACATCATGCGGATGGCGGGTGCGTCGCTTACCTGGAGAACACAAGGCACCAGGATGCACTATAGGAAGAAGTCAAGCCAGCGGAGGCAGTGTGATGCTTTGGGCAGTGTTCGGCTGGGAAACCTTGGGTCCTGCCATTTATGTGGATGTTACTTTGACATGTACCACCTACCAAAGCATTGTTGCAGACCATGTGCACCTTTCATGGCAAAGGTATTCGCAGATGGCATTGGCCTCTTTCAGCAGGATAATACGCCCTGCCACAAAGATGGTTCAGGAATGGTTTGAGGACCACAGCAGCACGTTCAGGGTGTTGCCTTGGCCTCCAAATTCCCCAGATCTCAATCCAAATGAGACTCTGTGGGATGTGCTGGACAAACAAGTCCGATCCATGGAGGCCTCACCTTGCAATTTACAGAACTTATCTGCAGCTAACGTCTTGTTTGCCAGATATCTGTAACCAGGTCAAAGACGGTTAAAACAAGTACCTAAAAAATACTTCCCTTTAAATCAAATTCTATCAATCACATTTATTTTATGAAGCCTTTTTACATCAGCAGTTGTCACAAAGTGCTTTTACAAAACACCCGGCCTTAAACCCCAAGGAGCAAACAGCAGTAGTGTTGAGGAATCAGGCTCAGAGGGGTGACCACTCCTCTTCTGGCTGTGCCGAGTGAACTTATTAAGATTCCAAATTGTAATAATTATTCGCTGCATGTGGGCTGAGCCCAGAGTCTATTTATACCTAGTCCAGATCTGGCATGACCCGATGAATAACAACAGGGACAAACGGGGGGGGTTCAGCAAAGTGGTAGCTGAAATCATCAGGAATCGTCTTGACCTGCAACACAATCAGAAGGACGTTGGACAGGGACAGCAAGGAGTCAAGCCTGGTATTCCGCAGGTGTGGGCCAAGACCTCATGTCCTCCTAAGTTTAAAACAGCAGGAAACAGTGAACATTTTGAAAATGCATTCCTTAGATGTACAAAGATTTATAGTGGAGAAGGAGAACTGACCCTACTCCACCAGCACAATAATATAGCAGCGTAAGACCTTGGGGCTGAGACAGGGGGTCCAGTGTGGCAATATCCGGGCGAGGCCCTGGAGAGGGCCCAACAGACAGGAAATCAATCCACCCACAATGCCAAGCATCAACCAAAGAGACACCCACCAACTGCAACCACCCTGAATGAGGGCCGTGTATTGCCAGCAGAGTACAGCCGAATTGCATAAGTATGCAGCAGAGAGACAACAAGCCAGTGACTCCGCCCCCGAATGGCATTGGAGGGAGGGCATCCCAATTGCAATGAGAGCCCACCTGGCAAGACAGCAAGGGTGGACAGTATCAGGCCTTTCTGGTCACCTTCACCCCCCTGGGCCAGACTACACATAATCATAGACCATGCTCTAGAGATGAGTCTTTAGTAGACACTTGAATGTTTGCACTGAGTTTGCATTTCAAACTGTTATTGGCTAATCATTCCACAGTAGTGGAGCTCTGTGTGAGAAGGCCCTGCCTCTGGCTGTTTGTTTAGAAATTTTAGGTACAATTGAAAGGCCTGCATCTTGCGATCTACGTAATCAACAGTAATCTGACATGATTGACTTAAGAATTTCAAGAGAACAGCATGCAATAGCAGTGATACATGTGTGTGTCCATGGCAGGCAGATTTTAAGAATCACTATGAGCCAGGAGACTGCGAACTGTAATTACAACACTCTGTATATAATAAAGCTCATTTTATGAGGAGTAGAGTAGAGACCTGTGGCAAGATATCAGAGAAAAGATACAATTTGAACAGAAACGATAGACAGCATATGAATGCCAATTTGTTTTTCCTGCATTTTTTTTTTTTTTTACTTCTCTTTCTCAGGTATGTAAGTTCCATCTTTATTGGGAATACACCCCTAATTTCTTTCAATTGCAAAAAAACGACATCTCAGTATTATACATGAGCAACCAGTCAGGTAGAACTAAGCAGGTAAGGGTTGGGGTAATGGTGTGTGAAGGCAATATCACTGCATGCTACAAAGTAACTGCAATACTGAGCAGATGCTAATAAAATTATCCCTTTTGCTCACTGATTCAATATGGCTCAATAGGTAATGCAGTCTGTTTAAGGAAAATATGTTTGATTTGGTCTTACTGAGAGGGGAGGGTAGTACACATGTCTGCAGTGAAGCACTAGGAAAAGAATTGGCAGCATGGATATAAACTACACCCGTAGGATGTATTTGTGTTTATATTGGTTGGAAATAGTTTTAGCTATTAAATCACTTTGATTCAAGTACAGCTGGTAAGACTAAGAGATAATCATCGGAACATAAATATGTTAAGGCATTACACTTCCACTATAAATAATATATATTTCAAATACATTTCCTTACGCAGTTTTGAAACCAATAAAAAAATGTAATACTTTCTTGGGCCGCCTCGATGAAATAGACGTTACGTCTGCAATATACATGGACAATCATATCAATATCATTCTGAGACAAGTTAATACGGGTCTTGATTTTCTGAATTTGTACTTGTGTGAGGAGCTGTCATGCAGGCAGGGGAAAGTGAAGATAGACATGCTAACTTATAATTAAGGTCTGTTTCTGAATATAATATACAACAGGGCATGACAAAAGCAGAAATATTTCATGTCCCAGTTGGGATCAAGTCTTCTTTTGGCTACAGTGTAGGAAAAATGTTACTATTCAGTTTAGAGGAATAATTACTATAAAGTGAGTAGTCTTGATATGCTTGCATATAAAGATGCAGACCAAATTAAAGAAAAGTTACAAAATAAAGGAAACCCTAAGTAAATTCATATTATTATAATGTATCACACAGCATTCTCCACCAACATTGTCAAAACATTACATGAGGGAATATGTTAAGCAAGAATTTTGTTCAATTATACTTTATTTCAACACTGTTGTTGTTGAATATTGTCCTTGACTGAAAAGGTATACTGTCTTCCTTTCCCGAGCACATACCGTACAATGGAATGACAACACAAGCATTGCTACATTCAGAAAGTATTGATTAGTACACCTATTCAGAAAGTATTGATATTAGACCGAAAGAATAGGTTACACTGATAGGATTACATTTTAGTGCTAAATATTTACGCCAACATAAATGAAATAATAAATGAAATAATAATTCTAAAGAGATCAATGTATTGGATATAAGAGTATTACATTTGGTATTAAATTATTAATAATTCAATGTTTGAATTGATTAGTTACAAGATTGTAGATAAAAACTATAAATGAGGTCCAACTCTTATATAGTTGAAAGGTAGAGACCTACGTTTTACATTAAACTGCTTAATGGTATTACAAAAATGTATATATAAAAAAATCGATTTGTTTTCTCGATTTGTTGTGGAATAACGAGAAAATAAATAGATTTTTATTATATATACTTTTTAGTAATACCATTAAGCGGTTTAATGTAGGTGCATCCGGTTGGAAATGCATCCGGTTGGTGACAGCTCCGTTAACCGGAAATGTAAACAATGAAACATCCAGAAAAACGTGTTTTCTGTGAATTCATTTTTCGTTTACACACAATTAACGAGAAACGATTTGTCATCATGGGCACCAAGTCGCTTTACTTCAAGTTACTCCTCCAAATTAAGGGTTTCAAACCGGTGCTCGAGTGTGAAATTCACTTTATGTATTTTCTTAAGTTCTCTGGCGTTCGTGAAGCTAACAAGCTTGCTAAGACAATCTACCCTTTTCGCTCTTCTTGCCGACTAATTATGGCGCCCGACAGACAGACAGCCAGCCAATCAGGTCTGAAATACAAAATGAACGCTGTAGTGGGACTACGGGCTGTGAGCCCCACTTGGCATCAAATTCTACATTGATCACACTAACATTCTGAGCATGAATATAATTATTTTCACACGTACAATGTACAATGCATTGTGAGAGAGGGGCTAGCCCCACATTCACACTTAGCCTATGGCTTACTAATGCAAACTCGAATCTGCAGAACACAGTCTGAAGCAGCAAGGCAGAGACCAATGAACATTAAATAAAATCCTAACACAAATGTTATACAATTTAGGAAGATGCAATATTCAGAGATAATAAATTATAGTCAGTAATCTTCGAGAAATAAAAATAACATAATTTTGTTGCAGTTCTTTCTGTTGACAACAGGTGGGACTGTGCCCCACCTGCCCCTAATAACCAGTCGCCCCTGGCCCACACACCGACAAGCATGAATTGTCTGTCTTTCACACTGTCACTCAATCCGATCGTGTGAGCAGTCAATTCCGCCCACTTTTTCAGATCAGCACATGCCCCTCGGGCGGTATGTGCACCGTGCTGGTACTCTGCTTGAAATGTGTGAGAAAACAGGATTCATTTTGAAAATTCTCAGTAATCTAGAATTATTATAGGTTTTCAAGTGTTAATGTACTGGGATGTAATGTTAGCAATAAAATATTTGTGTAATAACAATTCAATATCTGCTCAACACAATCTTACATTTTGTATTTTGCAGTAAAATATAGAACACGCTGTTCATTTGTGTTTTCATAAAATTTCATTGCTAATGTAGATACCACCTTTCTAACATAATCGCAATCAGGGACATAATCTCACATCACATTGACCTAACACTTTTCACAATGCAACTTAATGTTTGTTATGTCTTAAACACTTTATTGAACCATTATGCAGACCTATGTCGAAAATAGTGGTTATTTAAGTATTTGTGGCCTGTGTGCTTGACTCAGACTTTCACAAGGTGCAGGGAATCCAAGAAGGGAGATGGAGGCAAACGCAGGGGTGCAAGATAAATCCTTTTAATTAAACATAACAGCGAAAACAAAACAGAGTGCCGTGTACTACAAAAAACAGAACAAACTAAAACTAGGCGGACAGGCAAGTGCAAACACAAAACAGGCAGCAAAGCACCAGCAACAAACAAACATTGACAATGAACCAACAAACACAGGGAGAAACTGGCTGAACTAAATACACTGACTAACAAGGAGAACAAAAACAGGTGGGGGCAAAACTCAGGTGAAAGAAATAAACCAGTCAACTGAAACAAGAACAGGAGACCAAACAAGGACATGACAGACAAACAGACAAACAGAAAACACGGAACGGAACAACCCCAGCAGGCCGGGACCGTGACACAAACAATCAAAATCATACTACGGTCAAAGTTGCTTATGTCATAGGTCTTCCCTATTCTAATGTCTTACTAACTAACTAAACCTCATAAATAATAAATGCATGTGGGTTGTGTCCAGAGTCTATAAAACATAACCCAGGTAAGAACCATGACCACAGGGACAAGGACAGGGACATTCGGGTTGGGGGGTTTGGGGAGAGGGTTATCAGACTGGCCGTTGGAACCGCCAGGTTTTGTCCAGATCTGTAACACAGCCAGGAAGACTTTGGACAGTAGCAGCAATGAATCTTTAGAGCCTGGTACTCGGGAGGTGTGGGCCAAGACAAGTTTGAACGAAGCAGGGGACAAGAACATATTGAGTGCATTCATTAGGTTTACAAGGTTTTACAGTGGAGAAGAACTGACCCTGCTTCCCCTGACACATTATTTATAGCAGCGTAAAACCTTGGGGCTGAGACAGGTGGGTCCAGTGACACTGTGGCCCTATCTAGGGGAGGCCCCAACAGGCAGGAAGTCAATCCACCTACATTGCCAAGCATCAACCATAGGAACACCAACCAACACCAACTGAAATGAGGGCAGAGTGTCAACAGAGTTCATCCCAATTACACAATGGGCACAGCGGAGAGACAACAAGCCAGTGACACCGCCCCCGAATGGCATTGAAGAGATGGCATCCCAGTGGCAATGAGAGTTGGTTTGTGTGGTATGTTGGTTGTTTCGATGTTAGTTTCCTTGCAGTCAAAGGCCATAGAGTTACCTTTGAATAGAATAAGTGTTATTGTGAACTTATTCAGAAACATAAACATGTGCACTGTGGCCTAGTCTTAAATTAAGCCTAGGCCACTCCACACTTGTGGAGTTCTATGAAAATTTGATTGGTATAATAAAACTTCAGGTTTACTCCAGGGATTTCCTGGTCTCCCACAAACACTGCCATTCTGTTTTTTCACTGAGGTATAAGTAATACAATTCTGCTTCAGGACATACTAGATAGCCTCACACACTTCTACAGTCTATTGGGTGTCCCAGCTTTGTGCTAGCTTTTCTACTATTCTCTCACATAAGGGTGACTGGATAACATTACTTTTAAATTACTTCTAAATTAAATTTAATAAGGTTCCAGATTTAGTTACTTAATAAAAATGTGTTGGAACCACTTTTTCTAATACCATAGGGGTATGAAGCCATTTAGGAATGACTACATTCATTTTCAGATTGATGGAAGAATTCTACATGACTGATGTCTATAAATTACTGCAATATAATATACTGGGCCTATCCATGCCTTTCAAAGAATAATTATTGTCGTACTAATTAGAGAACCCTCCCGAGATGGGTATTAAAATGGAATCTTAAAGGGGAATATTTTGCCTTCGATCAAATCGTATTGTGATGAAATCCTATCCCAATACTAATAAACAATTTGGAACCCTTTTTTCTAAGAGCTTAAGATAGGCCTTTTAAGTGAAATCTTCCAAAAACATGTTTTTTACACAACTGTCTTAGTAATTTTCCATGTGACATCTTGTGTTGTCCTAAAATGCGATTAGAGGTGTGTCTAAGTTTAAATGTCATACAACTCCAGAGGTTATCACCTCGTTTGAGATAAGCCTTTTTAAAGCCAAGTCACATTGCCCTCATTATTCTTCTATAGAATGTGAAGAATTTTGGATCAAGGCCACTTCCTTATTAGATTGTGTTTTGTTCATGTAAAAATGGGGAGATATACAACAGCGATAATGTGCACAGTCACTCATTCATGCACATACACTCGCAGCGTTGAACTTATGACAGCCTCTGAATAATTAAGTTCTTTATTATGTGCTGCTGCCTGAAGGATGTTACAGCAGTATCAAAGTCAGCAGGTTGGAAAGCATGAGGGGGACACATGTTTATGGGTCTTACCATTAAAGAATGGGCATATAGTAATCAATGCACATTATTCCACACTTTACATCATTGCTTTTTGTTGTGCTTCTAAATGGTGATTAGGTAAAACAAAATGTTTGGTCAAAAGGTTACCACGCATTAGTGATCACAAATCACTTATGTTCTATATTATATTTTTTTTACTCTACCCTTTTCTTAAAGCAATTTACATTTTTTATTATAGGTTCACCAGGGATTTGTGTAATTATTCATTATAAAACTTTAAAATGTATTTAAGTAGGCTGCCAAAGCCTTGACTTTCTGGCCTATTTCTATAGACTACATCCCAAAAGGTAATGCATTCCACATGACCAGAAATTCTAGTTCCTCTATTGGCTTTTTATCTGAACATCAATCTCCTTGTCATGGTAGACGTACAGTGACAAATTCCCACACACAAAGGTGCAGGTGTATTATGGGATGGTATTGCTCCATTCCTGTGTCTTTAATGTCAGACCAACAATAATCCTACCATGTCTTTCACTCTGTCTTTGAAGATATATTTGACAATCAATCTACTGTTACAAGAATGAAATCAAAGTTTGTTTGTGTTTTACCAAAGTCAAACATTAGACACTCAAAATGACACACACTGACACACACAAAGGACCTTTAATCTCCCAATGAAATTAGTTAGTAATTCTCCACCTGGCGCACACACAGAGGAGACAAACTGTCCAAGGTGGTTTTATTGCCAGAAAAAGATAAGCATGTCTCCAATTCTCTTTATTCCATGATCAGAATTTTTTTTTAAATTCTGTTCACAAAAGTTTGTAGGCAGTGCAGATATACAGTACTTAAGCCAAAATACTAAATAAATTGTATTTTCTGAGACAAGAATTCTGTATTATGTGTGCAATTCATGAAAATGTATTTTGTCTGAAATATGCTTATCCCATGATAAAGAACACAGTTTTGTTTCCACACCAAGATTGAAGAAAAATTTGCCAATTGCAATGTGAAACAACCATGGGGTGGGTAGTACTTTATACTGGTCATTGATACAATAAATCATCTTCTAAATATGTGTATAGGTTAACGACGACTACAACTGATAATTTGTTACGAACTGAAAAAAAACTGAAATTAGTGTTTCCGTTTTATATATGTATTATCTTTTTGGGGGTGTACTATAGAGTACCACACTTGTAATTTTCTGGAAAGTGTACAATTCAATTAAGAACCTTTTCTTAAAGTCATATGGAGAAACATTTCAAAAGGGAATTCACAACCTGTATCCTGTGTGTTAGCGCTGCAAAAGGGCAGAAAATAGGTTCATTAGGAGATAATAGAGAATAACAAATTATTCTCTATTATCTCCAGACCATCATGGAGTAACAGGCCTCACACATACATAAGTCTTTCACATATACCATCGCTTGCCATAGTTATAGGGAATGGCAGAACACAACAAATTAGATAAACAGGAATGATACTCAGTCAGCCTTGCATAAAAAAGCTGTGACCAAATTATGTCTGAAAATATAATGAACTGCTGCCTTTACATTTGAATAATCATTAAAGAGCTAAAAAACGTTTTTGAACTACAAAAAACATTAAACAGCTCATTATGTTTTCACGTTAATCTACCCTATGCCCAAAGAAATACTCTTCAGGAACCTCTCTTTAGTGTATAAGTCAGGTGCATAAAGGTGCAATTGTCATACTATTTAGCAGAGAGGAAAGTTACAAAACAAGCTGTTTTCATATGAACAGGCAAGCCTTTAAAATAGTCAGCTGCAGATTCAAATGGCAGATATCAGAAATACAATTTTGAAAACTTGGATTCTTCAAATGCCTAGCTGGTGTTGGAAACATTTTAAACAAAAGTTTCTCTGCCTAATATTCTGACTCCCATCATCTGTTTTCTTTGCAATACACTATAACATGGACAATTTCTTAGTATCTGCAAAAAAGAAACAAAATAAAAAAGCAATACTAAAGAAATAATAAACAAAAGACAATTTTAAACAGAAACAAATCATAACAATAACACAGAAACGACAGCTGCTGGCTTTGCTAGGGGAAACTGAAGTAACAGGCCATAACAATTCCTCTGTTTTCTACAGGTTTTGCTGCAGCCATCTGATTAAGTTTTCCATCATTGTGTGTCCTATCATGAAGTCGGTTGGCCACAAGGTGAACATGAGGGCACCGTGGAAACCACTGGTATAGTGTTCATGCGTCACCTGTACACCGGCGTGGCGCAGGCGCTCAGCATACATCACCCCGTCGTCGCGCAGCACGTCGTACTCACACGTCAGCACGTAGGCCTTGGGTAGTGATCGTAAGTCGGCATCTGGGACAAGCAGGGGTGAGGCCCGGGGGTCTGCAATGGAGCGCGACAGCGTATCCAGCCCAGACCCCATCCCTCTCAATGTCACAGACGGAGCACTGTAATTGTACTTCCCCCAATATGACTCAGGCAGAAAGGCACTCCAGTTGACAAACTTGAGCAGGGCAGCGGATTCAGGGCTGTTGTGAGTATTGGCCATCATGGCCCTGAAGAAGTTCTTGTCGCTGGTGAAGTACTCACTCCAGAAGCGCACCATGAGGGTGCGGGGTAGGATTGGCATGTTCTGGTTCTGCTGGTAGGACGGAGTGTTAAGGTCAAGAGCCTGCATCACTGGGTAGAGCAAGGCCTGGACCTTCAGTTTCACCTTTTGATTTGGTTCCTGCTGTAGCTGCAAACAAACAGAAATTCAAATTTTAGTCAATGAACTGACACACCAAGCCACAGTGACATACAGTTGGAGTATTTCTCTAGAGTTTGCTATTTGAAACAACCACATATTATAGTCATAGAAAGTACAACAGAGTTAGTGCTAGTGAGGACACAAACACACAAGACAACCACCCTATCATACTGTCCTGCAGCTTGGCTTGTCCCCTCATAATCTCAACTAATTATAGTAACAGTGGATAATACTGTGGCTAATGCTAACATCTAACCTGTTGGGACACAGCTGCAGCCAGGTTACCCCCGGCACTGTCCCCTGACACAGCAATGCGTCCGGGGTCTACAGCATACTGGGCCAGGACCTCCTTCTGGAGGAAGTGCTTTACCACACGGTACACGTCCTCATACGGCACAGGAAAGTGATGCTCTGGGGCCAGCCGGTACCTGGACAGACACAGGATACAGGTCAACTCGGATAGAATTCCACAGTTAATAAGTGTAAACCAGCTGAGGAAGAGGCTAAAAAACTAAAAACATGGCACATCTGTCCATATATGACACTATGCATGTCATATATGGATACACAGTACCAGTGAAGTTTTATAACATCTACATTTTTTCCAGTTTATATTGAAATTCACACAGTTCACTGTAGTCTGACATTGAAATATAGAACAAAGAAACAACTGGTGACAAAACACAACATTTTATCTAAATTATTGACTCGTCAAAATATCCACCTTTTCCAAACCCATCAGTCAAATGCACTTGTGGCATTTTTTCTACAATGCAAATATTGTCCAAAATATTCCCACAAATGTGTTGCACTTGTTGATCTCTTTCCATTCAGCCTAGTTCATCGCAAGCCATCTTGATGGGGTTTAAGTCTGGAGATTCTGAGAAACCATCATTTCTTACTGCCACTCGACCAGCCAAACATGCAGCTCGAAGTATTCTCTTCACAGCTGAAACTGAGGGTTGCTTATTTTGACCAGTGTGCACACAAGCGTTTACATTTGACTCTCAGAAACATGTGTTTTTAAAGTCTGCCAGATTTTTCCTGTATAAGTTTCCAGTGCTTTTTGATGGTGTAGGTAAACTATACTCACCGACACCTTCGTTTTATTTTTGCAATTTCTCAAATGTCCTTTAGATTTGATGAGTGTCTGGAGCATCAGCAAAAAATTGCCAGAAACAAATAGCTTTCTTCTGAAATTCATTGGTCTATTCTTGTTCTGAGAAATTAAGGCAATTCCAGGTGAGAAATTGCACAAAAACTGATGGGCTCACACAATTCTCTGCACTACTCCCTTTACAGAACAGTGCAAACTGGCTTTAACCAAAACAGAAATAGGAGTGGGAGCCCCCGGAGGACAAACAATATTTAGTTAGAGAAACAGACGCTCACACATCCTCAACTGGCAGCTTCATTAAACAATACCCAGAAAATACCAGTCTCAATGTCAACAGTGTAGAGACAACTAAGGAGTGCAGGCCTTCTAGGCAGAGCTGCCAATTAGAAGAGAAGATTAGGTTTGGGCAAAAGAACAAAGACTATAGACAAAGGAAGATTGGAAAGTGTTATGGACAGAGGAATCTAAGTTGGGGTCTCTAAGAAATGTCCTTGTTTTTCACGAAAACCTACAAGAAATGAGTTTGAATAGGAAATATAGCAAAATGAATAGGAAGTATAGTCATTGACAAGGTTAAAAATATATTTTTTTATTGAAATGATAATTGTGTCCTTCAAATTTGGCTTTCGTCAAAAGAATCCTCCATTTGCATCAATTATAGCCATACAAACTTTTGGCATTCTTGTTGTAAATTTGTTGAAGTAATCTGAAAAGATTTTGCCCAATTCTTCCTGAAGCACCTCCCACAAGTTGTTTTGACTTGATGGGCACTTCTTACATAACATATGGTCATGCTGCTCGCACAACAGCTCATTAAGGTTGAGAAACAGTGACTGTGATGGTCACACCATTACAGACAGAAAACCAGCTGACTGCTTCTTCCCTAAATAGTTCTTGCAGCTGTGCTTTGGCGCATTGTCTTGTTGTAGGAGGAAATTGGCTCCAAATCAAGCGCCATCAACAGGGTATTGCATGGCATTGCAATATGGAGCGATAGCCTTCTTTTTACAAGATCCATTTTACCCTGTACAAATCTCCCACTTTACCACCACCACCAAACCACACCCAAACCATTACTCTTCCTCTACTATGTTTGACAGATGGTGTCAAGTACTCCTACAGAATCTTTTTTTATTTGGTCTGCATCTCCCAAAAAAAAATTAAGTGTTATAGACAAAGTTAAATTTGTCTGTCTATATTTTTTTTTTAAATCATCCATTGTCCGGAGCCTGTGTTCTTTTGTCCTTATTTCTTTCTTAGATATGACTTTTGCTTTACAAGTCTACCTAGAAAGCCAGCATCCTGCAGTCGCCTCTTCAATGTGGATGTTGCGGATGAAATGCCTGTATTTCTCAAACTAGACACTGTAATGTTTATTCTCTTGGTCAGTTGTGCACCACAGCCTCACACTCCTCTTGCTATTCTGGTTAGAGCCAGTTTGCACTGTTCTGTGAAGGGAGTAGTAAACAGCGCTGTATGTGCTCTTCAGTTTCTTGGCAATTCATCGCTTGGAATAGCCTTCAGTTCTCAGAACATGAATTGACTGATGAGTTTTAGAAGAAAGCTTTTATTTCTTGTTCACCACTCTGTAAGAGACTGCAGGCAAATAGAGCAACAATTGAAGATTTTATTTTTTTTGCATAAAACTGCAAAGAGTTTGGGGATGTCATCTCAAAGGACATATTATCATTAAAATATTCAGAGAATCTGGAGAAATCTCTCTAGGCACAAGGCCGAAAACGAATATTGGATGGCCACGATCGTTTACCCTCAGACAGCACTGCACTAAAAACAGACAAAATTCTGTAGAGGACATCACTGCACTGGCTCAGGAACACATCCGAAAACCAATGTTAAAACTATCTTGCGTTAAAGAAAAGATTCAGAAACCCTGCCACCTTCTCTGGGCATGAGCTCATTTAAGATGGACTGAGGTGAAAAGGAAAACTGTCCTGTGGTATGATGAATTGGAATTTGAAATTATTTGTGGGAATCCTGGACGCCATTTCCTCGGACTAAACAGGAGAAGGATCATCCAGCTTGATATCAGCGTGCAGTTCAAAAGCCAGCATCAATGATGGTATGGAGGTGCATGAGTGAACATTATTGGTATGGATGACTTGCACATCTGTGAAGGCTTTATTAATGCTGAACAAAATATGCAGGTTTTGGAGCATTGTATCCAGATGATGTCTTTTTCAGAGAAGGCCTTGCTTATTTCAACAAGGCAACGCCAAACTACATTCTGCCCACATTATAACAGCATGGCTCCATCCTAAGAGTCTGGGTGCTATATTGGCCTCCCTGCAGTCCAGACCTGACACCCATTGAAAATAGGTGGCACATTATGAAATGAAAAATACATAAAAAAAGACCCTAAACCGTTAAGCAGCAGAAATCCTATTTCAAGCAAAAATGGGAAACATTTCACTTTCAAAACTACATCAATTGGTCTTCCTTCGTTCCCAAATGCTTACAGTGTTGTTAAAAGAGGTGTTTTAACAACACAGTGGTAAACATGCCCCTGCCCAACTTTTTTAAAACATGTTTCTGCCATCAAATAAAAAATAGGCATGTATTATTTTTTACTCTAAATTGACTGTTTCAACATTTGATAAGATGTCTTTGTACTATTTTCAACTAAATATAAGGTCAATACGCAGCATCCCAACTTTTTTGAAAACATGGTTGTACTTGCTACAAAAATGTCAAAATAATGCATGAGAGGTTGTAATAATACAGTCTGTTCCAACACTGCATTCTTACAGACAGAGGGGTTGTAAATAATCTACAAAACTAAAAACCTGTAGGAATTGTTACCATCATCTTTCAAGGCTTAATTTACTTCCATTGATGCAGAACAGCTGTAACCTATTAACACTTGTTCCCTGAAAAGTTGTTTTTTATAACAAAAATGTACATAATTTTTTAGTTACAAACAAACATTTTTCTTTTAACATCTAGCAGTGTACCGCTACCTTTGTACCATTTCAGGTTATTCACTGGACTTGAATTGTTAAAAATGGGGGTGTTCTAAATCTTTTGAACGATAGTCTAGATGTGCAAAAAGACTAATCTCTAGACATATCCAACTGTAAGTAAGCAAGTGACACTAAGAGATACTCACTGGTTGTTGCTATGTCGTTGTTAACAAAAGTACTTCCGAAAGCAAAACATAGTCACCTATTACAAAATGTAACACAATTTCTGTTCCTGGGTAGTAAGTGTTATTTCTTAATTGCTTATGCCTAAATTATCGAAAATTGCGATTATTCACCAAAAAAATTGCTTTTGTGACCAGGACAGTGATACTTTGAAATGTACCCAAATGTACCCAATGTGAAAACGGGCGAATTCATGTCATTTCGTTCACAAAAAACATGAATCCAAATGAACATTTAGTTATACAAAAATGACTACAAAAGATTCAGAAGTGAGTCGTTTTTCTAGATTCACGATTATACTGTAAATCTATTTCACAAATCAGCCCAGAAATGTAATCAGTCTCCTATCATGTTCTCGTCATACTGTCCTTGCTAGTGGTGTTCAATGTCCAGTATATCTGGTTGGAATCACTCACCCTTCAAGTTCCATCTGTATGTATTTTGTTTGACTGTTTTAGAAGTTGAGTATGCTCCCATGTTCAAGCTCCACATAGTTTTCGGCCTTGTGATAGCATAGGAAGCCCCAAACCACTGACAAAGCTGTTCCAAGCCAGTTTCCCCTTACCACTGAGCTTCTTGGGGAATTCATTGCACTCCAGGATCTTCTTTATCTGTGGTTTGATGAAAACAATGGCTTTGAGCTTTGCCTCAGACAGCTTATGTAATTGAAGGCTGCCAAGTCCTTATCTAGAGCTTGTTTTAATTAGGCCCAATTTGATGTGCAGTGTTGGTATCAGCACCTTCTGGGGGTCCAACAGTGGCTCCAACTTGACGTTGTTCCTCACCACAGAGAACTATGTCCGCTGTGGCCAGTCCCACCTGTGGTGGTGCGCTTTGGTGTACCTGCTGTCTCAATGTTCCAGATGTTACTCCAAGCTATCAATCTACTTACATTTTCTGTCAACTTTGTTGAGGACATACCATTTTCAGACCATGCAGCAATTCATGGAATTCTAGGACTCTACACACACTGATATGTACTACAAAAACGTGTCTGTTGTAAATCGTCAATAGTAGGCAATGCAAACACAAGAAAGACAACCAGATGGCAAATTTAGGTAAGCTATTTAGGCCGTTTAAAATTATAAAGGCTGGGAACAACAAATCAAAATGGCAATTCATCTTGTAACAGGACAATAATCCCAAATACACTTTTAAAGCATCTAAGATTGCTTCAGGACAAAAAATAGGAACTTTCTTGACTGGCCAAATCACTCACCCTTTCTGAATTCAACTGAGCAACCATTTAACGGGTAAAGGACAAGACTGAGGACAAAAATGCCAGAAAACAAACAAAAATGATTGCAGCACTGGCCTAACAAAGCATCAGCAGGTAAGATACCCAGTGCCTGGTCATGTCTATGGTCACAGGTCACATACCTCAGGCTGTCATCAAGTGCAAAGGAATGACAACATGTATTTTATATCACAACTTTATTTAAGATTATGTTAGTTCACCCAATTATTAGGTCCCGTAGAATTGAGGGATTGTTTAGGAAAAGGGCTGAAATTCCTACACAATTAATGGTTTATGGAAATTCATTCTGTGGAAAATCAATTATAGTTTTATTCTTATTTATTGATTATTCTATTATAAATTGTCTTTTCTCTGTATGATTAATACATTACATGTACTAATAGACATGTCTTCCCTAGTCAACATCTTCTGTCTTTCCCTTATCTGTGTTCTGGGACAGTAATGGGTGTAATATGTAGGCAACCTTGCATTTAGTTGCGGACAGATATCCATAAGACAATAGGTACTCATGTATGAACTGTATTATGGACACCAATAAGAGTGTATGAATTACATTATGGACATCAATAAAATTATTGTTTATTGATTAGAAACCTGTTAAACTGGTATCCAAATCCCAGTGTAATAAATTAACTTTGTTAGACTTGCATTTGCTTTAGACTCTTCAGGGACGCCAAGGACAGACAAAGACCTAGGTCAGCATGCTCTGTTTTTAAATGTGATTGTGGCCAAAACAGAAGGTGCCAGGCCTCAGCCTATTTAAGCTATGGCCCAGCTACTGATGGCTCCAATGTGAATTTGCTTGTGTATTTTCTATTCCTTCCATTTGGGGCAGAACAAGAGCAAGTGATAGCTCAGATAAGGAGCTTTGTTACCTTGGACCTAGAACTGTGATTGCCATAACAGTGTAGAGCTCTATTATAATTTCTTATTAGTGTGGCAACTTGTTATCTTGTGTGTATTTTGAGTACAATACATTATATTTTGAGAACTGACAAGGTGGGGAATAAAAGGTAAAAGCAACAATGTGACTTCCAAATAACTGTCATGACATCACTTTTTGTTATTGCCTGTGCTTTTACTCTGTATTTGTCTGATACTTATTCCTGTATCTACACACGATTAAAGACCTGAAATAATCAATTGATTTACAACTGAAGACTTTTACTTGGTATATTGCAAACACTTCTACATCTTCCACAATTTGGCAACCCAGATGGGAAAAACCTTGATAAGATGTAACACGATCCTACAAGATTCTCTCGTCTTTTCACTTGACAGAATAGTTCGTTATCGCCACCTCTATCGATAGATACTGAATGTCATTCACAAATGTATAATTAGCTGTTAAAACTGCCAGGGGCAAAAGAGGAATTGTCCACGATAGGCAAAAACTTTGCTGGCTACAACCTTCATTAGCCACGGGACGCCTACAATAAAACTGTTCACTGTAGTGTCTTCATTAATGTTATTTTAGCAGCAGGATATTATGCTTGCAGCACTCAAATTTTCATTATCACAATAAACGTTATCATTGACATTTACAAGGCCATATAGTTAACAATCTAGTACGTAAAAAAAGAACAGATAAGAACAACACTGGAATGGACATTAAACATTAAATGACAGACTAGATAGACAGACTAGATTGTTAGCTATGTCGCCTAATATAGTTCAATTATGGCTTTTATTTTGAAAAAGAAAATATGAGTTAGCGCCGCTAACATAATACGGCCATCACCAGTTTACTGTTATATTGCGACAATTTTCAGTGGATTTTCAAATCATGTATTAGCATTTCTTCAGGATAATCAAATACTCTGTTGGTAACATGATTATTTTGTCTTTTCACTTGACGTGTTATCGTCACCTATATTGATACAGTAGTTATTGTATCAAAGTCATTCACAAATGGCAAATAAGCTGTTAAAACGGCCAGTGGCAGAAACCATACAGTCAATAGATGCTATTTGTGGTGGAAGTAAACTTCATAAGAAACATTACAAAGTTTAACACGAATGGTCTAACAAAATATAGAAACTTGATGTGTTGTTAATGCATGACAACATTATAAAATATCAATATGCTATACTGACACCCGGCAAATGGTCTGCTCTGTGGTGTTTTGGTTTAAGACACAGTCTTTCATGTGGGCAACCTAGGATAGAATCTTGAGAGGGCAGCCATGTGCCATATGGGCAGCTATTGTGGGCCAACTGAACTGGGCTTGCTTGGTTTCTTGTTTGACAAGAAAGTAATAGATCAAGAATTATGCAGCTGATTTTATTCCAATAAATCTCAGTACAGTTTTTGTCACTACATGGATTTCTTTGATGTGACAGAGAGGGAAGGTGAGAAACGCTATTGCTTTGTAATTGTGAACACATTTTCAAGAGGGGGATGAGCAATACCCGCACAAAGATGCAAGTACTGTTTAAGGAGGGAGATTAAATCAAGATCTGGTGAACCCAAAAATATTTCATATGTTTAAGGGACACACTTCAAAAATGAACTGATGAAAGAAGTGTGCCACGCACAAGATATTCAAAAAATTCTTGCTGTCATGTAGGTGATACAAATGGACTGAATACATACATCTATACAATGCATTTCCATTCTTTGTTGGGTGCAGCCAAAATAGGACTATGTTCTGTTTATATGCGGGAAACGCCTCAATCGAGCTGCATTTGTTATGGATCATTCTTATTCTGGTAAAATACAACAATAGAAAAGCGAGAATTTTTTTTACTGTATAGTTTTAACTATAAAGAATTCGCTCTTTGCCATTATCTGAATGTGAAACAAATTGAAGATGTTACTCTTTAGGAAATGGACTGTTAAAATGGCAGTCTGTGGTTGCTTTCCCATTCCAATTGGAGAACTCATTGTACACAAAATTGCAAGACAATCTAAATTATTAAACACGCACAAGACTCACTTTAATTTAGAATTAACAGGCCAATCAATGTCAAATGTATTGTCTTGTGTATGTATGTTTAAATGTTATGTATTGTGTTATGCCCAAATGTTGCAAACTGCATGCTTAAAAAAACTAACAGTTAACTGCAAGGCTGCATATTTGTGCTATTTGTTCTGTAGTTTTGGATGTTCGGAGATTTCCAAGTTTATTATTTCAATGACAAATAGAGAAAGAAAATGTATGCTACGTTCATGATGACATTTGTAGAATGGTTATGCCCAATTTAAGCTAGAGGTTTTCTACAAGTGCTTTGTTCATGATGACAATTATAAAACAGCTGTTCCCAGTTTAGACTAAATATACTGTACTAGCCTCTATAAGAAAGATTAGTAGGCTCCATTGACAGTGTCCTAGATTCACATTTTATTTAACTTCTGTGTTTAAATGCTGCTTTTTGATTACAGGTAAACTAATTCGAAAGTATCCAGATTAAAATGATAATATTGAAAATAATGATTTGCCCCCGAGGAGCCCCTGCTGCCACCGCCACTGGAGTGGCTAGAGGAGGGATTCATGCTGCCACCCTGTCGCCTGCTCTCCCTGCTCCGGCTCCTGACCCACTCGACGCTCCGGCTCCTGGCCCCCTCGACGCTCCGGCTCCTGGCCCTCCCGACGCTCCTGCTTATGGCCCTCTCGATGCTCCGACTCGTGGCCCTCCCGACGCTCCGACTCGTGGCCCTCCCGACGCTCCGGCTCCTGGCCCTCCCGACGCTCCGGTTCCTGGCCCTCCCGACGCTCCGGCTCCTGGCCCTCCCAACGCTCCTGCTTATGGCCCTCTCGATGCTCCTATCTTTGGCTTAGTAACATTGTTCCATGTTCCATGTCTCGGTGTTCAGTTCGTCCTGCATTTTCTATCGCATGGCGCTCAATTTTGTTTTCCCTTTTGTTTAAATAAAATGTCCTTCAACCTGTGCTTGCCTCAGTCTCTTCGAAACGTGACAAAAAATAATTATGAAACGATACTCTACTTCTCTATTACAACGTTTTTTGTTGATAAACAGACCATAATATTCCTAGGTATTAAAGAATTGAATCCTAAATAAGTACAACACCAGTGGTTAACTAGGGGTGGAACAAAGTCACATAATACCAATTAGAATGTGATTTGACCTCCAATTTTTGTTTAGTGTTTTTTGTAGCCAGAACCATATTTCTGCCCTGTATTGCTTCAAATTTTGGACCTTATTTAAGTTGCACTTTTTAGTCTTTCATAGTGTGGTTCATTGTTTGTGTTGTTTGCTACAGTTTCTGGTGTACCTATCCTTTTGTTGTTTCTGTTGCTGGAAAGAACATTAAAAGGAATGAGTCCTATCTGCTGCACTGTGCCCTGCAGGACACATGCCCTGCCCTTCGCCATGACATATATAAGCAATACAATTTCATTCATACAATTGAACAGAATATTTCAGTAATAAAAATGATAATCCTATCTTTGTGTAATCAGACTAACAGATCATTCCAAGATACTGTATCTTACATGATGGTCAGAGGAAGAGCCAAGCTGACTGATTATATTCAAGGGTATTTTGATGTGATTTTGTAGTATTACTATAAAACATGACTGTATGCCAATTAAATAAATTAAAAATAAAACTTAAAGTTTAAGATATATAGTAGATATAAGATAGACTATACAGCTCTGGAGGAAGCTCTGTGAGGAACAGAAGCGTTCAATTTGCAGTGGTCTTTTCCTCACTCAATACCTTCCTTTCTAACTTTTTTGGAAAGGAAAGAAAAGGGTAGAGTGGTCTCTTAATATTTTCAAGAGGTGTATATAGTGGGGAGAACAAGTATTTTATACACTGATGATTTTGCAGGTTTTCCTACTTACAAAGTACACTTCAACTGTGAGAGACAGAATCTAAAACAAAAATCCAGAAAATCACATTGTATGATTTTTAAATTATGAATTTGCATTTTATTGCATGACATAAGTATTTGATCCCCTACGAACCAGTAAGAATTCCGGCTCTCAAAGACCTGTTCGTTTTTACCTCCTGTTCTCCTCTATTATCTTCAACCGTTTGAACTCATTACCTGTATAAAATACACCGGTCCACACACTCAAACAGACTCCAACCTCTCCAAAATGGCCAAGACCAGAGAGCTGTGTAAATAAATCCGGGATAAAATTGAAGACCTGCACAAGGCTGGGATGGGCTACAGGACAACAGGCATGACGCTTGGTGAGAAGGCAACAACTGTTTGCGCAATTATTTGAAAATGGAAGAAGTTCAAGATGATGGTCAATCTCCCTCGGTCTGGGGCTCCATGCAAGATCTCACCTCGTAGGGCATCAATGATCATGAGGAAGGTGAGGGATCAGCCCAGAACTACACGGCAGGACCTGGTCAATGACCTGAAGAGAACTGGTAACACACTACGCCGCCATGGATTAAAATCCTGCAGCGCACGCAAGAACCCCATGCTCAAGCCAGTGCATGTCCAGGCCCGTCTGAAGTTTGCCAAAAATCATCTGGATGATCCAGAGGAGGAATGGGAGAAGGTCATGTGGTCTGAACTCCACTCACTGTGTTTGGAGGAAGAAGAATGTTGAGTACAACCCCAAGAACACCATCCCAACTGTAAAGCATGGAGGTGGAAACAACATTCTTTGGGGATGCTTTTCTGCAAAAAGGACAGGACGACTATTGAGGGGAGGATGGACAGGGCGAGATCTTGGCCAACAACCTCCTTCACTCAGTAAGAGCATTGAAGATGGGTCGTGGCTGAGTCTTCCAGCATGACAATGACCCGAAACACACAGCCAGGGCAACTAATGAGTGGCTTCGTAAGAAGCATCTCAAGGTCCTGGAGTGGCCTAGCCAGTCTCCAGACCTGAACCCAATTTAAAATCTTTGGAGGGAGCTGAAAGTCCGAATTGCCCAGCGACAGCCCTGAAACCTGCAGACCTGGTCAAGAACTACTGGACACGTATGATCTCTGTAATTGCAAACAAAGGTTTCTGTACCAAATATTAAGTTCTGCTTTTCTGATGTATCAAATACTTATGTTGTGCAATAAAATGCTGATTAATTATTTAAAAATAATTTCTGGATTTTTGTTTTAGATTCCGTCTCTCACAGTTGAAGTGTACCTATGATAAAAATTGCAGTAGGAAAACCTACTGCAGTTTCAAATACTTGTTTTTCCCACTGTATACTGTATATATATATATATATATCAAATATACGGTATTGGCCTGTACTGCAAATTTTATTTTATTTTTTACAGTAGTTCTGTTTAATGTGTTATATTAAGTTTGCATTTGCTTTTAAACCAATCAGCCATAACATTATGACCACCTGTCTAAAATTGCGTAGGTCCACCATTTGCCAAAAAAAACACCACTGACCCAAGGCATGGACTCCATTAGACCTCTGAAGGTGTGCTGTGGTATCTGGCACCAAGACGTTAGCAGCAGATCCTTTATGTCCTGTTAGTTGCAAGGTGGGCCCTCCATGGATCGGACTAGTTTGTCCAGTACATCACACAGATGCTCGACTGAATTGATATCTGGGAAATTTGTAGGCTAAGATAAGATTATCAGTGTTATTCACTTAACCTGTCAGTGGTCATAATGTCATGGCTGATCAGTGTAGTTTGAACAGCTGTTCAAAATGGGAATATCTGGCACTCTTTGGATGCTGCTGACAGTGCTTCTCAATCACACAGGCAGACTCTGCCCAAAAGTTATTTTCCTGTCATACCAAAGTCAAGTAGTCCTACAAAAGTGGCAGGAAAAGCGGACACATGATATTGTGCTTCACTCGCTAGCTTCCCATACATTTTTTATTTTATATAGTATGTGTTTATTAGAGACCAATCAGACCAGTTTAGCACAAGGCCAGAGTGTACCCTATTAAATACTTAAATAGCTGGGTGGGGTTAAGGCCTAAGAGGGGGTGAACTAAGCAAAATGGGCGTAAACAAAGACCAACCAAAAAAATGCAGATACAGAGCCTGAGAGAAGTGAGAGGATGGAGGCAAGGTACGATATAAAGAGAAACACCAGAGGAAAGTGTAGAGATGCAGACAGTTGAAATTAATGCAAAGGGTCCACCAGCAGTCAATTTGCCTACTTCTCATCATCACAAATGGGGTAAATTACAGTGATAAGTAGCAAAAATGTAAAGTATTGTAAATTACTTTTACAATTATATTATATAATCCCTATTATAATAAGAAAATAATACTATATTAATGTTATGTAATAACCCGGGCCGCTCTACTTCAGATTCCCGAGCCGATATGTTACCCCAGTCCGCACCTGCCTACACTAATACACCTCGTACAAAAGAGACGAATAACATCAAAGACTAAGTTCTAATTGGAAAACCCCATGTTAGATTGTTAATGCACTGGACTGGTTATAAGTGGCGACTCTGGTGGGAAATGTATTAAAATGTTTTGACAGTGTGGGACCTTTAAAGAGAACAACTCAAGTAACCCTAAATACAAAAACATGTTTTTCTATCCAATATGTAATGTTTTGACTTAACATCTTTTTAAATACCATGTTTAGAGATGGAAGACTAATCAATTAAAGGCTTGTAGTATAATGCAACTCCTATTAATCATCCAAATTAATTAAAGCAGTTCACGACCTAACAATATGGCATTCAAATTTCAAAACACCATTGGCAGAAATTTGGCTGTCAGTCTGCATACATGTACACACCCAAACCGGCACAGCCATTCTCTCAATGTTGCTGTCACACACAGACACACATTAAGTACCTTTGTACACACCCACAGAGAGGAATTTAGCAGGGGTGAATCCAGTGGTCAGGGGTGAATCCAATGGCCAATATGTTCTCTAACTGTGTAAATATTATTTGGGAAAGAGACAGAGACAGAGGGCATAAAAGAAAGAGATGACAGATAAGATAGATGGTGATGTCGCTACTATTGGTGTGGCCAAACGAAAGTTGTTGCTTTGAAATGAAAAGCCTGTCGTGTCAGTAATGAAAGCCGATCCACCCTGTAAGTAGATCGAGACCTACTGTATCTCTCCAACCATCTCCTCTTTGATTAATACGTTAGGACAGTCATACAGCCCTATCACAACATCCCCAGCTACCGCTGCCATATGCAGCACTCACAGGAAAATTAGTGCTGACATTCCTATGAAAGTGAGGACCAGTTTCTGTTTTAAACCATATAAGTAAAGAATATTTGGGGAAGTTAAAACTTATTTGCCAGTCCTGACCTACGGATATTTTGGTATTAGGCTAGTGGTAAGTTAGAAAGATGAGTTAGAAAGAGGAATGCATTACCTGACTAAAACACCGATCCATGACATTGTGTGTGTAAGGGTATGTTTGTGAGGGGGCGGTTCTGGCACAGCAGCCTGAAAGATTTGATTTACGTGTAAGAGAAGATGAACACACTGACAGGGATAATGAAATACATTGAAGGCTCACAGACACAACACAGTACTGTGTTTTTGATCCCACTATATATTCACAGATAAACACACCTGAAGCATAATGTTTCCACCTCCATGTTTGACGGTGGGGATGGTGTTCTTGGGGTGAAGGAATGTAGCATAAGTAGCATTCCTCCTCCTCCAAACACGGCGAGTTGAGTTGATGCCAAAGAGGTTGATTTTGGTCTCATCTAACCACAACACTCACTCAGTTCTCCTCTGAATCATTCAGATGTTCATTGGCAAACTTCAGATGGGCCTGTACATGTGCTTTCTTGAGCAGGTGGACCTTGCGGGCGCTGCAGGATTTCAGTCCTTCACGGCATAGTGTTACCAATTGTTTTCTTGGTGACTATGGTCCCAGCTGCCTTGAAATCATTGACAAGATCCTCCTATGTAGTTCTGGGCTGATTCCTGCTCTTTGTTCTTGGCCTGCTCTTTTGAGTTTGAGTTTGGAATCTGATTGGTTGATTGCTTCTTTGGACAGGTGTCTTTTATACAGGTAACAAAGAGAGATTAGGAGCATTCCCTTTAAAAGTGTGGTCCTAATTTCAGCTCGTTAGTTGTATAAAAGTCACCTGGAAGCCAGAAGTCTTTCTGATTGAGAGGGGATCAAATACTTAATTCCCTCATTAAAATGCAAATCAATTTATTAAATTTTTGACATGTTTATCTGGATTTATTTGTTGTTATTCTGTCTAGCACTGTTCAAATAAACCTGCCATTATAGGCAGATAATTTCCTTGTCAGTGGGAAAACTTCAGCAGGGGATCGGCAGGGGATCAAAATCGATTTTACCCTCACTATGTATACAGTATGTATTTTTTTCTTTGATTCGGGTAAACAAACAAGGCAGCACCCACAAATATTAGTCACGTTTGGGTTAGGTGAAACTTCTATAAGTATTTACACAATGATTTTGACCATTTGTCAGCTCACGTCTGATAAAGTAAATTCGATAAACTACTTGCAATGTTTTTTCCAGTCATATGTTTATTTTAGCTAAATATGAACACTAGTATCGGCTGCGATCAGAGCTATAACCCTTCATATGCTGATTTAGAATCGTGGATATGTACACTGCTACCTCTGTAAATGTTTAAACATCTACACTATGACAATACTAATCTGATAACACAGGTGCAAATATACGTGTCAAAAGGTTAGAACCAGTGCATAACATAACACAGTTATCAGTTGCATGCTAGATATCCATTATATACTCACTCTACAGATACAACGACAGAGTTGAGATCAATGACCATCTGCCTAGCCAGGAGGTCATATGGCCCCATTCCTACATGAAGAGAGGACACAAGAGAGAGATATCAGAGAAAACAGCAGAATACTAATACCATCAACAACGTCATACTACTCAATAGTGTCTTGAGCATCAGAAATAGTATTGTAGTCCTGGCAAGTCAACTAAACATACTCTAGGGGTGTTACCAGACATATTTGTACAGGTAGAGATACCTTATTTTTGTCCATACTGAACCTGAACATATACAGTGCTGTGTGATCATTTTGAACCCTACAGTACATGGATGGTCATTGTTCTGTGTTTAAATTTTTTTTTTTTAACTAATCTTTATCCAAACCCCAATTCCTAATAAAAACATTCCAAACAAAGGACAAACAAAATTGTAAGATATATTTTATCTTATTTTTTTTTAATCATTAATCAGTCTCTAACATGTTTTTTAACAGATGAATGCCCATTCCTCCTTACAGAACTCAACAAATTGAGAGAGGTTTGAGGGGTGTCTGGCATGTAGTTCCTGGATCAGGTCCTGCCAACTGCATCTGGATTAACATCAGGACTTTGACCTGGCCAATCCAAAACATACACCTCTTTTCTCCGGAGACATTCTTTTGCTTGAATGGTTTGGGTGTGCAGTCGACCAGGTATAGAGGAGGAAAAGTCACCCCAGGTCTTGACATTCCCACCACCATGCTTGACAGTTAGTTTAAGGTATATTTGGTGTTAGGCGGCTTTGGGTTTTTCAGCATGCAGAGTGGTTTTGATTGTGACCAGAAGGTGGTCTCTTGCAAAGTTAAGACATGCAGTTTTCTTCCAGAGGCGTTTTCCCAGCAACTCTTACATGAATGCCATTTCAATTCATTGTTCTTATTAATTTTGAAGCATGCTCAGTAAAAAGAGATGCAACATGGGAATCTCCAATTATTATGTTTAGGTGATATTTTGAAAGGGTGTCCACTTCTAGTCTGAGTTGCTGTCATATCAAATGCTCTTCATTTGTAAATGATTTCCCTTACAATGGACTGATGGATCTCAAATCTTTTTGAGATTGTTGTACAGCCTTATCCAGACTGAGGTCCTCTCACTACTCTCTTCCTAATGTCCTTGGAGATGTTCTTTCCTCTGGACATAGTGTGTTTTGCATTCACCTGTGTGGACAACACCTAACTAACCAGATTTCTTGTCTCTATTTATCACTCTTTCCTTAACATCCATCTGTTGATTGGTTCATTGATCAAGCAGAATAGGAGGATCATTTATCATCAACAGAAATTTTGAATCAAATATTAAAATCAGGCGACAACTCAATTAACATTATCTATACAGCTGTCAACAACCTAAGATGTTGACAACTTTCCCCATAATTGTACCTAATTTGCCCTATTAACAGATCAAGACAGGAAGGCAAAATACACCAACATCTTTTTTTGATTTGAGGAGGCTCTTTTACTGTTTACATCTGATTCTGAGCAGGCATAGACATAACCCTACAAGAGGTAAGGTAAGGAAATTGCTGATTCCAAGTTACAAACCAAATTTGAATGAACAGGAAATACCTGTTCTCATTAAGCACACCCAAGCCAAAAGCATGAATGAATTGGCCTACACACCCTAATTTACCCTCACAACAGATGGATGGACCTCCAGAGCTAGTCTTACAGTGAAAGTCTATTATGTTACACCAAAGTGAAAGATGAGAATACATTGCTAAAGGCCACCACCGTCTCAAAAGTCTCAAAAGCAGGCATCTGGGTTGTTTTTATAAGTTGCTAAACAATTCTAGTAACAGCAACAAAGTGAATGAAACAGGGAGGGACCAGTCATAGTAGCATTAAAGTAGGCAGTGTCTGAGGTTTAGAATAGACTATATTGAATTATCCCAACACATTATAATGGATTTTCTGGAAAATCACAAATAAATCATTAGAAATAAATGACATGCACACAAATGTTGTTTTTGTTTGTAGGGGACACATTTTTGTCTGATATGCCCTGAAGAAAGAAAATGTTGGATAAAGGTTAAGGTTAGAGTTAGGTAAAAGGGAACATTTTGTCCTGTATATGGGAAAAAAGCCATGTGCATGTAATATATTTGTGTTTGTGTTTTTACAAAAACCTGGTACTGACTTGCTATTCATAGGTTATTGTGGCATCGTCTGCTAGATTTATCAATATTAAACCAGAAGTAACTGGCAATCGATTATTTTCAAACAAAACCGAACCCTATCCATCTAACATCCCAAGTCGAACCCTGACCTTCAACTCCACAAAACGTACTGAGCCATAGAGTTGGTGAATTGTCACAACCCAAACACATAAACATAGCAGATTGCAGGCACAACATGACACTTGTGTCTCTTGTCAAAGTAATTACCTTTGGTTTTGCTAAAAACAGCTTGAACAGAATGTTTTTTCTCAGATGGCGACTGAATTGGTGCAGAGTTTTGTTTACAAACAGGAGCGAGGTCTGATGCAGCAGGGTAATTTGTTGGCTGAAATCCCAGAGCTGACACTCAGCCCACTGACATTGTAGTGTGCTGGCGGGATTACAACAGCAACAGTCCTAAAATGCACCTTTGATTTCCATCCCTTGTAACACTGTGATCACTATACACCTGTAGCCCAGAGATCAGTAATAAGGCGGATAGATGAATGAGAGGATGGACAGATATAGATGTCCCTTCAAGAACACACAAACAACAGAAGCACTACAGTAGTTGAAAGTTTATGCTCAAGGGACAAATAACTATACCATGGTCACCATCTCAATATCACCACAATGTGCTGATTAGCTAATGTAACATCTACCTGGTATGATGGACTGGTCTTCCTTTGAGGGGAATCTAGTTGTACATTTATGCAACAGGCATGTCAAATTATCCATAGGGTTACGCATACAAATAATTGGAAAAATGTACAGATCAATATGGATTGGATAACAGTATGGACATAGTTTACAGCTAAACAAACTGTTTGAGAGAATTAACCAGGAAATAATTGACTTACTGGAGCTGCCCAAACACCATCCTCCTCCATGAAGGTATATGACAGCTCTCCGAAGCTCTGTCTCACCACCCTGCACTTTAGGCTGGTACACCACCACCTCCACTCCATCAAACAACTCCTCCGAGACATTCACATTTTCATCTGACTGGGGTACCACACGCTCAGCAAACGTGATGAACATCATCACCCCCATGTAGTCTTTCATGCCCGTAAGCTCACTGAAATCAGCCTGGAGAAAGAGATAAAAAGAGAGGTTTGAAAAGAGTGGGAGACAGAAAGGTAGCGATTGAATAGCGAGAGACAAGGAAAAGGTCATAGAGAAAGGAGAGAACACAGGCATGTTCAAATCTGAGAGAATCAGAGGCCTATTATATGACCATATCATATGACCAAGTAAACATGAGAGGAACAACTACAGGGGCAAAGGGCTTTCCCCCAGAGTCTTGTGAGCAAAGCTTCAAAGGGGATCTTGAGTAGTCCTTATCATCCATAAGAGGCCCAGTCATCACATGCTGTGGTATGTAAGCTAAGGATCAGAGGATGGTTGCATTAAACAGCTTAAAATCCTGAAAAAGGTATCGTCACACCTTTAGAGCTGACCGCTGTTAAGTCAAATTTCTGTTTTTGTTATGATTAATGTAAGTAAGGTATTGTAACCAACATTGCAGAAAGCATAATTATAGAGGAGTATGGTTTACACAAAACACTAGGTAGACTGCTTGTGCCATAATATGACAAGTCAAGTATTATAATTCCTTATAGTGTAACTTATATTTTCATAATTTTTTTTGTTTGGCTGCATGCTCATGTTCTTTCTGTCTTTCCTGCTCTTGGCAGCTCTGGTGAATCTTATTAAATCAGTCTGCCAGTGTTTGTGCAACTTATACTATTTCAGGGTAGAAATAATCTACAAAAAAATCCTGGGCCTTTTCCTGGGATCTTGGAAAAGCCCCCACTTTTAATTTCCCCAAAACAACTCTAAAATATTGTTGCTCAACAGTATATGATATTTAATAAAAGGACCACAGACATCTTTAAAGGTAAAATAGGTACTGATAGGCATGAATGGAAGCTGGTCATATAATTCTAGTAGGGGCTCAACAATCACCACCATTCCCTGGGGAAGGGAATTACAGTTTTAATTATATTTTAATTATAAAAAGAAAACATCCAACACCCACTTACTAAAACAGAAGTTACCAAATGTTCCCATGCATGTGGAAACATCCACATAAGCTATAAATAAATAACCTGTTTTAATTGTGCTTTAAAATGCAGATTAGTCTTTTTGGAAGATCATGTAATAATGTAGTCGCGATTGTTAATCTCCCCCTACCTGTCCATACCTTAGGGAAGCACTGTACTATAACATGTACTAAACAGTTTGTGGAGTAGGAATACATGTGACAAATGGAAAGTTTTGTATTACTATAAAACCCAATAGAATTCTAGAAATGTGTTGTAGATTGAAATAGAAAGAATTACAATGACAGGGTTACTTTGTTTTAAAAGCATATACCCATCTATATTGTGTCACCCATTCATGCAACTTGGAATTGCATATATTTTTCTTCTCATTGTGTAGATGCCTGTGATCTAATACTTACTTCCCTCATTAAAATGAAAATCAATTTATAACATTTTTTACATGAGTTTTTCTGGATTTATCTGTTGTTATTCTGTCTCTCACTGTTTAAATAAACCTACCATTAAAATTATAAACTGATCACTTCTTTGTAGTGGGCAAACATACTAAAATCAGCAGGGGATCAAATACTTCTTTCACTCACTGAATTTGGGAATATCCTAGGCATTTTTTTAACCAGTGGCGTGGTCTCTTAGTTCTTTCCAGAGCTGTATGTATTACACATAGGCAAGCCCCAGCTCCTATCAGCAGATAATCAAACTCATGAACCTGACAGTGCAAGCAACATGCTGAAAATGTGTTTGCCAGACATCATGTTATGTTTTGCTTTTAAGCCAATGATGGCTTAACAGGGTTGGAATACTTTCAAAGTTGCTTTAATTATATAGTAAATAGGAGCCTGCAGTTAATAACACATCTGAGATTTGTTTGAGAGTTTACAAAACTTTCTTCACAAGCTTAATTACATGATATTACAGTAGCTGGGCCAGTGTAAATGAAACGGCGCATCTTGGAATAAAATAATGTGTTCTCTCCCATTATAGACACTTGTGATCCAAAAATGATTCACACGCAACACAACAAAGAATTTGGAATGTAGGTTCCCCTCTTCGGTGTGCTTTCTCTTCCTACACCAAACCCTCTTCATCCACCTCTCACTCTTCCTCCAGATCCTCTATGTGCACAGCACACAAATGCCAACTACACAAGTAGCCTGACAAACAAACCAGATAGTTAGCTAGCTACAACAAGCAGTTGGGTGTGTTTTTGTATAACTGACATCGGTAGAAACAAAAAAAACTCTAACTGGTTTGCTGACTACATAACCTTAACATTGTCCTGGAACATTTTCTCAGATCTTAGACCAGAGCACCAATGCATTGTAAGCAGACACGTCTGGCATACTGCAGAACCAAATAACAAATTGACTTCAGTCATGTCTAGCACCACTCGCATGATCTGGTTCTGCTCAGGACTAAAACAAGCAACTTTCTAGTGCAGACCTGCATATTCCAAGCATAACTGCTTTATGCATCCCTTGACACCCATATTTATATTCAATATTTAGAAGGCGTTAGGCATACACTGTTATCAACCGTGACTAGGTCCAGAACTGTAGAGAAATGGCAATCGCTCCACCCACTAGTCCCACACATCGTGAATGACAAGTTTGTCTCTCATACGACATGCTGATCTTGTGGTTATTGAACAAACTACTCTGGAGAATATATGAAATCCTTCAAGTTTCAGGGTTGTACAGAATAAACCTCACCCTATCTATGATTCCCACAAGGTGGCCACTGATTCATTTTTGGACTTGTAGTCAGCAAAGTAAAATGTGGACAAGGTCCATAGCAAGCCCTATAAGTAAGATCACCTCAGGGAAGTTATGAACCGAACGTCCTGGCCCATCCCACACACTACACCACAAAGCCTTTCCCTTGAAAAAAAGTTCAGGTCCAACAAAAACAACGATTATAATAGCTTGCGTTTGTGAAAGGTGAAGGAAGATTTAACATTTACTGTTTGTGATGTGAGACATTACAAAGAGTTTCAGTGGGTGAAATGTCTTTAATGTGACAATTCTTCAGCTTATATGACCTGGTAAAGAACTGTTGTCAAAAAACATTGACAATGGCAGGCATAGTTTGTAGGTACAGTGTGTGTTTGCGTTATAGTGAGACAGTTTTCACTCAATATCTGCACTCAGCAGGTTTTTCAACAAGCATTTTTATCTATTCTCTACCACCGGGTCATTTTGACCCTAACATTAAATATGTAACTATTTTTAAAGGCCCTTGTAATTTTTCAATTTGGTCATATTTTGTTTTATATTTTCATAAACACAATGCTGAGGATATCATCATGTTTCATGCAGAACTGAAATGATATTTTCATGACCCTAACATAACATAAAATTGGGGTTACAATTGTTGTATTTTCAGTCAGGTATGTGCTATCAAGCTAGCTTAATTAGCCTCTTTCAGATTGTTGCTCTTTGCCTACCACAGATTATTGTAATAATTTGATGTGTTGAGAACAGTACTGAAACTTTATTGTGGTACAGTTAGATCCTGAAATATTTGGACACTGACACAATTTTCATAATTTTGAATCTGTTCACCACCACAATGGGTTTGAAATTATACAACTGGAATGCAATTAAAGTGCAGACTTTCAGCTTTAATTCAAGGGATTGAACAAAAATATTGTATGAAATATATAGGAATTGCAACCATTTGCATACACATTTCTCTTATTTGAGGGGATCAAATGTAACTTGACGAATTAATACATCAATAAAAAAAGTGTTTAATACTGTGTCAAGCATCCTTTGCAGGCAATGACTGCTTGAAGTCTGGAACACATGGATATCACCAAACGCTGGGTTTCCTCCTTTGTGATGCATTGCCATGCCTTTACTGAAGCTGTCTTTAGTTGTTTGTTCGTGGGTCTTTCTGCCTTATGTTTGGTCTTCAGCATGTGAAATGCATGCTCGATCGGGCTGAGATGAGGTGATTGAATATTCTACTTCTTTGCCTAATAAACGTGTTTGTTACGCAGTATATTTTGTGTCATAGTCCACCTGTAAAGTGAAGCGTCGTCCAAACAACTTTGCTGAATTTGGCTGAATCCGAGCAGGCAATATATCCCTATACACTTCAGAATGAATCTGGCTGCTTCTGTATTCTGTTGCATCATCAATAAACACCAGTGACTCAGTGCCATTGGAAGCCATGCATGCCCATGCCACCACACTGCCTCCACTGTGCTTTACAGATGATGTGGTATGCTTCAGATCATGAGCCACTCCAAGCCGTCTCCAATTCTTTTTTCTTCTAATCATTCTGGTCCAGGTTGATCTTAGCTTCATCTGTCCAAAGAATGCTGTTCCAGAACTGTGCTGGCTTTTTTAGATGTTTTTGGCAAAATCTGGCCTTTCTGTACTTGAGGCTTATGAATGGTTTGCACCTTGTGGTGAACCCTTTGTATTTGCTCTCATGATGTCTTCTCTTCATGGTAGACTTGGATAATGTTATGCCTACCTCCTGGAGAGTATTCTTCATTTGGCTGGATTTTGTGAAGGGGTGTTTCTTTACCATGGAAAGGATACTACAATTATCCACCACTGTTGTTTTCCTTGGTTAGGGTTAAGTCCAGGCCTATTTGTGTTGCAGAGTTCACAAGTACGCAAATATTTTTCTCAGAAAGTACCAAACTGTTGATTTGGCCACTCCCAATGTTCCTGCTATCAACTTCAGACCTCTCACTTGGCTGATTGATGAAGAAATTGCAAAGGAATAGCCTACAACTGTTCATGAAACAGCTTTTTAGTAAATTGTCTAATTACTTTTTGTCCTTTGAAAAAGAGGGACCTACATATGAAAGATTTGTAATTCTTAAACCTTACCTCCAATCTGAATGTGAATTCTCTCAAATTAAAGCTGAGAGACTGCCCATATTCATTATTTAACTGTAACTTGACTATATCGTGGTAAACAGGCAAAATAACAAAACGTTTGTTAGTGTCCAATTATTTCCGGACCTCACTGCATATCCAAGTTCCTAAACATATCACAGGGTTTAACATATCCTTTAAGACATTTAGCAAGATTTGGAACCATCCTATATCCTATCTTCCTAAGATATGTTGGATTCCAAAAGGAAATTCCATAAAAAGCCAAAAACAAATCCCACAGGATTTGCTTCAATAAAATACTGAAGAATCCAATCTGTAGACTCTCAAAAATAATAAGAATAATAAAGGATTAAAATACTGAACCCCAAATATAAAGAATGGTTCCAAATCATGCAAGAAACTCCTGAAGGTTTTTTGGACTAGAGTTGTTATAACATTTTAATAAAGTTACTTGCATAACTGGCCACTTGCCAAATATACACTACCGTAAAAAAAATAGAGGTCACTTAGAACTTTCCTTGTTTAACATGAAAACATACATGAAATGAGTTTAAACAGAAAATATAAGAAAAAGAAAAGTCATTTAGTCATTGACAATTGAAATAATAATTGTGTCCTTCAAACTCCATTCACAGCAATTACAACCTTGCTGGCCTTTGGCATTCTAGTTGTCAATTTGTTGAGGTAATCTGAAGAGATTTCACCCCATGCATCCTGAAGCACCTTCCACAAGTTAGATTAGCTTGACGGGCATTGCTTATGTACCAAACAGTCAAATTACTCCCAAAACATCTCAAAAGTGTTGAGATCCAGTAACTGTGCTGACCACTCAATTACAGACAGAATAAGAGCTGACCGCTTCTTCCCTAAAAAGTTCATACACAGTTTGGAGCTGTGCTTTGGGTCATTGTCCTGCTCTAGGAGGAAATGTCTTCAAACAGCCTGAGAAATGTTTCTTTGCAACTCTGCCTAGAAGGCCAGCATCCCAGAGTTGCCTATTCACTGTTTACGTTTAGACTGGTGTTTTGCTGGTACTATTTAATGAAACTGCCATTTAAGCACCTGTGAGGTGTGTGGTTCTCAAACTAGACCCTTTAATGTATTTGTCCTCTTACTCAGTTGTGCACCGGAACCTCCCACTCCCCTTCTATTCTGGTTACATCCAGTTTGCGCTGTTCTTTGAAGAGGGTGGTAAACAGCATTGTATGAGATTTTCAATGTCTTGGAAATTTCTTGCATGCAACAGCACTCATTTCTCAGAACAAAAATAGACTGACAAGTTTCAGAAGAAATGTATTTGTTTCTGGCCAATTGGAGCCTGTAATTGAACCCACAACTGCCAATATTTTCAAAACTAGTCTAAAGAAGGCCAGTTTCTTATCTTTTTTCATCAGCAACAGTTTTTAGCTGCACTAACATAATTGCAAAAGTGTTTTCTAATGATCAGTTAGCTTTTAAAATAATAAACTTGCATTAGCAAACACAACTTGCCATTAAAACACCAATATAAATATTCCAGCTGTTTCTAGCTAGAAAATAACTAACAATATCTACACTGTATTTCTGATCAAGTTGATGTTATTTGAACAGACAATAAAATTACCCTTCATTTGAAATCAAGGCCATTTCTAAGTGACAAACTTTGGAACGGTAGTGTATTTTCAGTCTATTGCATGGCCCCTACTGTAGGCCAGAGAGGCATGAGGTTTGGAAATTCACTCATTTAACCGAGCCCGAAAGAGGTAAACAGGCCAAAAGGTGTAGATCATTTCAGTTGATATTTCGGGACAACATTTGTATGTGGACGTAGTTCAACAAGCACAAACCGTAACATAATTATAAACCATATTTAGACGGATTGCGTTTGGTTTTACAGAATATAATACTTTTAAAGACCTGTTATATATGAATTAATTACAAAATATAAAAATTCATACAGACAGTGTTGATTTCGTTAGGGTCTATTCTATTCATAGAACAAGTGAGCAAGCCTACAATACTTGGATTACCGTGACATAATCTGTTGTAACAGCATGCCTCCATCTATACAACCTCAGCGGAATCCATTTACTAGGCTACTAGGCTATTTACCTAAGGGTCAATAATAATTGTTTAATACCAGTCAAAAAATAACATCTTAAATCCATAATTTAATTACGTCAATAAATTTTTCGTGAATGGCTGAGTGCAAAAAATATTGCCAACAGAATAATGCACCCTAAAATATGTTTTAATCGAAAGAATGTTGTGATATTTAATCCACTATCGTAGTATTCTTACCAAGTGGCTGAGAGTTCTGAAGAAGCAGTCGGTCAACATGAGTTTCCATCTTTCCTCAATCTTGTCCGGAATGGGCTGGTAAACATAGTAAGCAGTGAACGCTCCTATAGACAGGAGTAAAAAGAAGCCTTTCAAAGTCATTTTACGAGTCCCGGCTTCAGATGGAATGGGTGCAAAAAGGAGCCGTGTCAGTTTTGCTTATAAACAAATCTCTTCAATCCACGCAAAACGTAATCTGGTATGAAATAATTTTGGAACCGAGCCAGGCAGATATGACAGCACGTGTTAATGTCATCTGATAATTATAACCAAGCATGATCAGAGCTTTTCACCGTATCACTGCCTGCGTAGAGCAGGCGGTTGTGTCGTATCCCAGTCCTTCACGCCAATAAAAAGGTGGAAATTAATTAGGCAGAACCTAATTACTGAACGAGTCTGTTGAAAGAAAAAAAACTGAAGGGCAGGTACCCCCAGCAGTGCACAAGGAAAGACTTCCCAGCTCTGTTCCCCGAACTACTCAGGTGCTCTCTCTCTATCTCTATAACACTCTATCTCTCTCTTCCTATTTGCATCTCTCTTTTCCTCTCCCACCCCCTTTCGCTTCTTTCAAACGCTGAGAACGAACATGAGACAGAAAACTTGCTGCGACTGCACCGTAGGCTCGTGCGTCAGCCTATAAAATTGGGTAAACATGATATACGATATTACGCGTAGTACGATGTTTTTTCTATCCTTACAGAGAACAAAGTGTCAGCGGTTGCGACGTATTCTACAAACAATCATACACGTATTTAAAACCGAAGCGTTACCGCGGTGTCAACACACTCCGCCATGGGCGAGAAGAGAGCAGCATAAAGTCCGTCAGCACTTATACTAGTGCTGCAGCACTCGGGGTAGAGTGCCGGTCCGGGGACATCCTTAATTTCTATATATAACCCCACTAGAGACCTACGGTGTGTCTCAGTAGTCAGATTTTGTCAGATTGTTTTTCTGAATTGTAATAATTCCATCACCTTAGCGCGTTTCACATGTATAGCCTACTGAAATTAACAAAATACATCCTCCATAAAGCAAAACGCAATAATACCATTTAAACACAGTCACATTAGACAAAATAAATGTCAATATTATGTTTTTTGTGTGTAAAAGAACCTCTAAATTCTTCAATTTACTGGAAACCTTAGTTCTACAGCCCTGATAAGTAGGATGAGAAATTGACACAATTTGACATTCATGGTAAATATAACCAAAAATTATAATTTCCAAAATGTTTCTTTCCATTATAAAAATAGTGAGATGTATGTATGCTAAACAAAGAAGAAAGTTTTATCATTTTATACAATTGCCCTGGTCATGCAAATGTATTCTTAGTCAGAGATCAGGGTTCAGTAGTCTAACCGCTCCACCCCTCTTCTTTCCCTTTCTCCCTGTGAGTCCAACTATAAATGAAAGCCTAGAAATAAGAATAAAATATAAGTTAACAAAGTGGTTACACACTCTAGTTTCGGATGAAGTATTATTATTATTATTTCAACTGGCCCAGCTCAGCCATTGTAAACCACCAGAGCAAGTGGTGTCTGCAGGGTGCGCAGGATCATCAGGGAAACTTCACATCAATGCCACAAATTGTTTGCCCTGCTATCATCAGGCAGGTGGTACAGCTCTCTTCACTCCCACGCCAGCAGGCTCAGGAACAGTTTCTCTCCATCCACTGTAACCCTGCTGAACTCTGTGACCATTCACTATACACCCCTCCGCCTCGCCCCTCCCCACCCTGGCTTGCCTCTTGTAGTACTACTCCTCTTGTAATACTGGACTCTAACACTGCTTCACATAGTCTGATAATGGATGTTTTCCGTAGTTACAGGTAGGTGTCTACCTCGGCAACCTCACTGCTGCTATCCTAGCATTCCAGTTGCACATGCACCTTGCACATTCAATTCGCCTTCACTGCACATATCGAACTGCAATCGGACTTGCATTTTTTAATAGTTACAGGTACGTGTCTACCTTGGGGACCTCATTTGTGCTATATCTGCACCCCTTGTTGCACATCCTACCCTACTCCTTTAATTTGACTCGATTGCATAACGAGAATGCCATTTAGAATGCCATTTGTACTCGCACAACAATTCATCTGGCCTCTATTTGCCTTAACTGCACATTTGGTATTGCCATTTGTACTGCATTTGCCTTAATTGTACATTCATACATTCCACTTATAATATATATAAACATAATACTTGTAAACTTCTTCCCTCTTCTATTTGCACTCCTTTTAGAGGCTTACTGCATTTCATTGTACTGTACTTGTACTTGTTCAATGACACTAAAGTTGAATATAATCTGTTTTCTCATAATTTTTCAGAAAAAAGTACACCCTGTTTTCCATACTTTTTTATGAGCAAATTTGTAGACCATTCTTTCAAAATCTGAAAATATTCCCATACTTGCCAGTTAGCAGGGTGAGAGCAGTTTGACAAGGTTCATCAAATAGGCTCATTCTTTTGCATTTTGCTGATTCTTAACAATAATACCCGGATAGGTATTATTGTACCAAATGACCACAGCAATCTGGCAGTCAATGACAGCGGATATTATAGCATGCAACCATTTGTTCATTCATGAGACATCTGAGCAGGGGAACGTAACTTGTATCCAAACCACTGATCTGAAAATGACAGTGGACATCTAGTGGGCACAATTCAAACTTAACACAACACAAAGCCACAGTAATAATGAAGGACATATTAGACGTACCAATACTTTAATTGAAAGGTAGATTCTGGAAAATTAAACCATTTTGTTTAAACCATTGTATACCTTTCTACCTATTCACCTTCAAACATACATTAATTTCTTTATCAAAAGATAAAGCTCTAATGAAAATGGACTGTAGTGTACATTTATCCTTATTCAGTAATGGCGATTTATTAAATACATAACATACATACATAACTTCCTGATATTGTAACACTGGCCATGCCACCGTGGCCATGCCATACAAATATTGTAACTTATTTTTAAATCAAGGATCAATGATTTCAATTATAAGTCATGCTAACATTACAATTGGGATGATTGTTTTTCATGCCCTAGAATTTCAGCAGATTTGGTCCTTTTCAACAACAAATGGTCCTTTTAAATGTTGCTAGCAGAAATGAACAATTCTAGCTTAGCTGGTGGTATAGCCAATAAGGGAATAATAAACGAATGCAGTAGTAGAAGTAGCTTTTATGATATGTACGAATGGATGTGTGTACGTAGACCCAGAAAGCTACTGGTAACTCTTAAGATAAAAAATAAGTACTGCCGTCTAACAAACCAAATGCTGAAATATTTTTTCACATATCAATGTCATCTTACTTCCTCTGCCTTTTCACACACCAAAGAAGCCTCCCTAAGTGGTCTTTGCATTTTTCATGTGCCTCTTTTACTCTCTCTTGCACCTGTACCCTGTCAGAATGCTTACCTGTCAGTGTCTGAGGCTGCTGGGCTGATAACTTCATTGAAGTCATGTGCAACAACAGCCTGTGTTTATTTTGAGGGTGTTCCCGTAACACCAATGACTATTTTGTTGTTGTTTAAATGTCTCAATGTTTTGTTAGTTGAGATAAGGAGACTGCCTGACTCCCACAGATCTCCTGCTAAGTGTGTGCATGCGTGTGTGTGTTGTTGACTTACATCCAGACAAGCAGAGCCAGAATAATTAGCAGGTTCTTTCTTGGCCTTAGTTAGCACTCCTCCACTGAGCTTAAAATGCAACATTTTGAAAGCCTACAGACAGAACTAGACCCCTGCTGGGTAACGGGGAGCCAAGCTGTCAAGCTCTGTGCCTGCTTGCCTGGGGGAGGCGTGAGTGCCGCAGCTGTGCGTAAAAACATTGCTACCTACCAACATAAGTCAAGCACAACCTTTGTGGCTGCCGACGGTAACGTCCTGTTAATGTTTTAGACGCTTTTGGTACAGATGTGCAATCACAGACCAAATATTGGCTTTTCAAACAAGCTCTTTTTAGTGGCCAAGTATACAAACAACAATGGAGTATACATGAGCCCATCCTATTTTACCTGCCGTCACATAGTACAGGCATCAGAGGTCCAACATGAATGATAACATTTTCGAATTCTCGAGAGAACCCTAAGAAAATGCCTACATAAGAAACCGCTCCAGGAGAAAACAAATCTAATCTTGTCGGGGGATTGAAATAGAGTTGTGGCTATTCAGAATTCAGCTTTCTACAAGAACAGCGTCCTTCATGAGTCTCCTTCTTAAAGTATATTTGACAATTCCCTACAGGTGAGGATTACCCAGTGGAGCGCACAGCAACCACATGTAAATCTGTATTTAGGCACAGCTATACAGTGGCAGCTAGACCACTACTAGTAATATTGGTAATGTACAGAACTACTACAATGACAAATGTCATGCCCTTCCTGATATTGTAACACTGGCCATGCCAACGTGTTGCGCGAACATAAAATGTACTTTCTAGGGACACAAATAACACTCACGAATAGGTATAAGTCCATTGTATTAGGTGTAACTTATGAGATGTTAAAACACCACAAGGCCCCAGTCTTCCCATCAACTAATGTGTATTGTCAATGCCTTCCTAATTATGAATAAAGCCTGACAAATAGACATTTGGATAATGAGTCCTAGATTACTCCTTTACATGGAGAGAGTTCTCACTTTTACATTTTGTTTAAAAAGTGTTCATGAGATATTTTCTCGCCAACACGCTACCAAGACCCGGCTATGCCAGTGTACCCCTATCCACATGTAGTCAACAAACCCGGTACAGCACTGATGATGTTCCAATCTCCTCCAGAGAGGAAAATGTTATACAATTCTCTTCATGCACTGATTTAATATGGTCTGGGCTGGACGTGGAAAAGACTCACTCTAGTGACACCCTCAAACAGCTTTGAGTGGGCTGGTGCCAGGTGCCTGAGCATTGAACACACATTACTTCCTGGCTGAAAGAGCAGTGTGGAGGGAAAGCAGATTGGCTTCTGCACAAAGTCCTAGGAGGAAAGATTGCTGTTTGGAGTTGTCTATTTGGAGTTGTTGCAATGGAAGTAAGTAAAAATATAAACATACGTCTAACTTGATCATTCTGTAATGGAGTTGACAAGTTAGAAGAATAAAGTGAGCAGCTTGGTCCTGTGTGTACAGGCTATGATTAGAATTTCCCTCATGTCTGTGATCCTGTAGCTAGAAGCATGAGAGAGGTGGCCTAAAAGTTTAAATATCTAGAAAGCAGCTATGCTTAAAGATATCTGTAGTCTTCAGCCCTCTACTAGTGTACAAGGGAAATAGCAGAAACACTTTTGATTGCCTCACCATCTAACTAGAACTTAACTAGCTAGTTTGGCAATCTTGCTAACATTATATAACATTTGGAATTCCCATTTTTATAGCTTGTCATACACTTGGAATACAAATGTGCACCTCCTGTAAATGTGTGATTATTCTGCATATATGGACATGGATATCGGAACTAAATTTCAACCACATTCATTGATATAGATACCTACAGGGAGGAAGTCATGTGCCTGGCAGCATTGTGCGCTAATAACAACCTGGCCCTCAAAGCAAACAAAACCAAGGAGCTCATTGTGAATTACTGGAAGTCTAAAGGCTGCAGTCATGCCCCAGTTCTCATCGATGGCACTGAGGTGGAGTGTGTGTCCAGCTTCAAATTCCTGGGAGTCCACATCTCTGAGCACTTCTCCTGGACCCTCATACCTTTACCCGTATGAAATTGATGAGATGCACCACTACAGGTGCAAAAGATTATAAAGTTATCAGAGAGTAACTTGGGAGAGTCCAACCTTTCATAAATGTGGGAAACTTGATATGGTCAGGTCTTAACCATGTGGGTGTGTGGTAATACATGCCTAGATCAAAACACCAAGCCAACAGGAATAAAAATATTGCTGCCAGTGAGTATGATTCGGATTACAAAGTCATTTACAAGCAATTCAAATCGTTTCACCTTAAGATGGATTATTATATCGTCACACCAAATTCAGGCCAAGAGCCTCATACTTATCGTAAAGTGCTTCATACCAATCGTAAAAGTGGTGTCATTTTGGTTTGGGGCTGGTTTGCTGGTCCCGTTGCCATCAAGTGAACAATGAATTCCATATTCTATCAGAAAAGTCTTGAGAAGAACGAAAAGCTGAAGCTGAATCTAACATATATCTTGCAACAGGACAATGATAACATATACAGAAGCAATGTTACCACAGTCAAAGAATAAGTACATTTTAGTATATGTAAGAAGCACTCCATAAGGAGCCGAAAATTTAGCAATGAAACAACATAAGTGATAAGAGAGACACATTATAACTTGGTGTACAAAATGGTACAATGTACATTAACATTACATTGATGAACCTCTGGTGTTTCAGAGTGCCTCTTTTAGATTATAAAATGCTTTTCACGTGTCTTAAATGTTTTCTGCTCAACCTACTTTTTCTGTAGGCCCATAATGAATTTTGAAATCAGAAAAAATACATGGATAAAAATACTTTTATTTTGTAAATTGTTTTCTTGAATCACATGCCACAACATGGAATTTAGTCATCTTCCATGGTATTACCGACTAAGAGAAGAAAGTTTTAGGATTTGTTCACATTGTTTTGTTGTTAATGCTACATTATACTGATTTAGCTCATTGGCTACAGTTTTGAACTGTAATTTAACCTGGGTACAGCCTCAATGTTCAAACATAAATGTGTGCTGGATGTAAGCTTGCTGGACTGAGTAAGGCATGCAGAGAAATATGTGTCAAAGAGTAAAAAGTCATAGCGAAATTATAGTAAAGTGGTGAGGTTGATCATGTTTGATTTCTTTGGAGAGGTATAATGTACAACAAAAAATATGTCTCAGTTTACTGGTAAATGATATGTTGCATAAGATTTGGCAAAAAACTGCTATACTTGGAAAGGTGTAATCATCTCAGTTCTCATTTATAGAAGTAGGTGCTTGAAAAATGTGTGTCTATCAGTTAATGTGTTTGACCCCTACAGCCCAGTAGGACACCCTCAGCAGGATGTGATCACATGTAGCCATGGCCTGGGGTTTGGAGCCTGGGGTTTGGAGCAGGAATGTTAATCTGGCAACACTGTGGTTATCATTCTATCCTCTACAGCAAGCACTGCCAAAACAAAGCTCATCCCACTGTACTGTCCTCCGCTGTCCTGGAGGTATTTGTGCAGTCTTATAGCACAATAACATCAGTGTTCTGTTATGAAATACTTGTGGGTCATCACATAGCATCACATGGAATGTTTGTCCAATGATCCATACAGTCGGCCTTCTGTAGTTCTTGAAGGTGAAATCTGGTGTTGCTACATAGATTTTTGTGTTTGAGAGATAACTTTGAGTTTGGGTTTTTGAGTGTATTACGAGTAAACAACATAGATTTAATAGATTGTTTTTACAGAACTACAGCCATGAATATAAGCAGTAATGACCAGAAGACATTCAATGTTTTAATGTTTCAAATTTTTTATATATGAGTGCCTGAGAACATTCCGTCTATCAGTTTGTATTGATGTGTAAATTCCACTTATCCACTATTCACCACACTAAACGACCATGAACTAGCTTATAGGAAGGAGAAAAGTCGTGCAATGGTTTAAAATTCTTGTCAATGTTAGAGGGCAGGATTTGACACAGTGCACCATTAACTTTATTTACTGTTATAATCAATCAAAAACAAAAATATTATGTTTTAGTACATGTTAGTACATGTTAACAATATATACATCTACAGCCCTAAATCATAATAAACAAAAAGGATCATGGATAGTCAGTCTAACAGCATCTGTATTTATGTATTTCAGAGGTGGTTACATTTCTTCAACCCTTTTAGAAAGAAACAGAGATGAGGAAACCACTTTCTATTTGTTACAACTGGTGATTCCAGCTTTTAAGGTCCAAATCATGAGCCATGATCAGCTACAAAGGTTTCTCTCCAACTTGTAAATATTGGAAACACAAATGCTCTGTTGGAGCTTAATCTCGTCTTGAGGTTATGTATAAGCTTGCCACAAAAACATTTGAGGTTGGCTCTTAGCAAGGTACTTCACCATTCTATGGGAGTGACATTCTTCAGTATTTGTCATATTTTTATTTTAGCTAGTGAAAATAATGTAAGATGTTGTTTTGCCTCCAGCCAATGCAATGTGAATCGAGACCCTTCACAACAACGTTACAAAATAACGATTGGTGTTTAGGTGCATAACACACATGGGCAAAGTTGTTGTGTTGATGATTGGTTGGTTGCAGTGTTTGACTTAGGTTGGAACGGTCCAGAACACCATTCCTGTACTTCTAATTTGAGGTAAACAGCGTTCTGTTTCCTTTTTTAGGCAAGCCTTATATACACATACAGTTTGATGAACATGTGAGATTTGGGTCTCCAAGAAGGCCGAATACTCCGAACTGCTGTTCGGGGCATACGCACAAACAACAGTCAGAGTTTCCCCCCCACAAC
>JACXGJ010002079.1:0-71315 GCA_016801105.1 Esox niger | reverse complement strand
TCAAGGCCCAAGTGTAGGTTGGGGAGAATGAGTGTGTGTGTTGTGTGTGTGGTGTGTATTAAGGCCCAAGTGTAGGTTTGGGAGAATTAGTGTGTGTGTTGTGTGTGTGGTGTGTATCAAGGCCCAAGTGTAGGTTTGGGAGAATGTGTGTGTGTTGTGTGTGTGGTGTGTATCAAGGCCCAAGTGTAGGTTTGGGAGAATGTGTGTGTGTTGTGCCTCTGTATGTGTGTCCTGTTCCTGACAATTATTAAAGACCCAAAAAGCAAGGAAACAGCTGAGATTTTGCTGCTTTATAGTGAGAATGAAGAAGCAGAGCAGAGCTGAGTAGGGGTGTGACAAATGGGGAAAATTTGTTAATCGTTTCTCCCAATTGTAACGATGAGGATGTTTTTACCATCACATCTCAGGTGATTTGGTGTGTGTAGGTTGTCGTGATACATCATCCCACCCAAATTCAAGGCGTTCTAAATCTCCACGAGGCAAGTTATTAGGAGTTTATGGCTAATCAATGTAAGATGTCTTTAAAAATTACATTAATGTTAAAATGCAAATGACCACCAATATTATCAAACAGGATGGCCTACAATTTAGCTAATAAGTCAGGACAATAGAAAACGCATTTAGCTAAAAGTGTTGTATTTTCAATTAGCTAGCATTCAACTTCTCTCAGTTTGATATAGTTACACTAGTACTATGTATGTAATCAGAATAGACGACAAATAATATGCCCTTAAGTTTATACCATGTGTGCTGTCTCTTATACTTACTCATATTAGGTTGTGATTATTGCAATTTAAGTCATTTTTATTTTTTGAGAAAAATAAAACGAATATATTTCTGTTTGGGTATTGTTGACGTCGCCGTTTTAACGCATAAATGCTCACCGATGTAAAGCAGCCTGACAAATCGCTGGCCTAATCCAACTACGGGAGACACTATAACCTCTGCATTGTGCATCTTTCTCTCATTCAAAGACACACACAAACATGTTCCTTTTAGTGTGGAGGGGTTGAAGCAATGGTGGGCGGTTCACCTACTTGGCCTCGATGTCGGCCTTCTCCCGTACAGCGTGGGCAACCTGTTCTGAGTCATAGTATTTCTTCTTGGCCTTGGCCAGGTCCTTCACAGAGTCCTGAAGCTCCACCTGGATGCGATTGAGCTGCTCTATACTCTGTAATGCAGAGGAGCACGGGTTACACACACGCAAGCACGCACGCACGCACACGCTCGCATGCAGACACACGTCTAACCTAACTTTTTAAATGGATTACACCAAAGATGGTTGCCCTTAATTAAATCCAGTTTTTACTAATCCTAACATCCACCTAACCCTAAACCAAAAAACACTACCTTAACCCTAAAACTAAGCCTAACCATATTGCCTAACCCTAAATGTTATGTATATTAACTCTAAATGCAATTTTAACCTAAATCCCAATTACAACTTTTGGCCTAAATAGAACACATCAGAATCAAGAAAAACACATTTTAAAGGCGATTAGAAAATGTCCCTATTAGTTTTTATTTATCATGTGTTACACTCAGGCACACACATACATAAACCCTTGCCTTTTTGAGCTGCTGTTCCTTGTATAACCGTACAGTTTTAGCGGGGTCAGAGATCTCGTTCTTGTAGTTGTCACACACGTTGATTCGAGACTGGGTCACCTGCACCGTCCCCTCGAGATAGGACCTCCACACAGCATACACGTTCCTGGACATAACACACACAGTTACGATAAACACACTATCGCACGTATACACGTTCCTACATAAACACACACATTCCTAAAAACAACACACACAGTCATGACAAACACTAGGACACACATACAGATTACTAAACACAACAAACAGTCACGATAAACACAAACACACATTCCAACACAAAGACCACCAGCGAAGGCAGAATTCACCACAAAGAATCAGCCAATCAGAACACACCGCGGCTGTAGGCTATGGGACGGGTCTTGTTCTCACCTGTAGTCTGTGCGCTGGTCGTCTGGCTTGACGCCTGGCCAATCCCGCTTCAGGTACTGACTAGCCAACTTCTGCAGAGCCTGGGTAAACAAATAACAACAACTCCATAAACAAACAACAACAAGCCCATGATGGTGACACGCATTATGACATGATGGCGGATAGAGTTGAGGTTACTGGGCAACGGAGCTGCCTCGGAGCTGCCTCGGAGTGAGAGTGAACTGCCATTAATAAAACAGCAACAACACTGGTTCCAATCAGGACAAACAGACCTTAAGGGTGATGTCTTCTGTCTCTTATTCTCTCACTCTCTCTGTCTTACTCGCTCTTTGTCTCCCCATCACCCCTCTTTCTTAGCCTCTCGCTTCCTCTTTCTTTTCATTCCTCTGCTTGCTCTCAAATTCTTCCCTCTGTCCCTGCTTGCTGCCTTCATTCTTAACACCTCCCTCCCTCTATCTCACAGATGGCCAATGAGGACAAGGACATGGATCGGCTATCCTCCAGTGATTGCTTCAGCCCTCCGGCGTTGCCCACGGTATTAGGGGAGAGATGGCCCACTCTACCCCGGAGAGGGAGCTTCATCCTGGGGTAGAGTTGATTGCCCACCACCCCCCCCGACACCCGGCCATGAGAGAAACACACATCCCAGACACAGCAGATGACAGCAATCGTAGTGGCAGAAAATAAACACATACAAAGGGCACTGAAAGCACATTCACTTCATTAATGAACAACACACACACACACCAGCTAACCAAATAGTCCCAGGAGAGTAAAAGGAAAGGGTGAGGCTGACACTAAAGAACAGAGACCTTCTCTTTGCAGGCTCTGTGGAAGGCTGGACCAGGGTGGGGAATGTGGGTTTATAGAGTGAGGGGGGGTGCATGTCTGAAACAGAGAGAGAGAGGCATTCAGCTCCCTTCAATGGTACAGGGATCAGCTGGCCATACGTCCACTGTATAACCCCCCCGCCCAGTGCCTTCAAATGCACCCCCACCGAACACACGCACGCACACACACACACACACACACACAAAGAATAAGGTACTGGTAATAGAGAAAATGAGAAGTGCCCATATCCCACAGGCATGTCTGTCTGAGTCTGAAACATGTCTCCTCTTTCTCCCCCTGATCACGATCTCTGTTATTACTGTATGGAACCCAGACAGTGAGGCGAGAGACGTACCGGAGCAAAGAGTCAAGAGAACAAAGACGACCAGAGAGCCATTCAATTGCTCTTTTAATTAGTTAATAACTTTGTATTTCGAAACGTCGTGCAAAATGAAACACGGAAATGGAGATTGAGATTAGAGAGAGCGAGAGAGAGAGAGAGAAAGAGAAAGAGAGAGAGAGAAAGAGAGAGAGATGAGAGAGGACAGAATGGAAAAGGGATGTTGTGGTAAAGAGTGCTGACAGGTCAGATTGCTGCTGTCTGGCTGGCATGACCCTGCTACTAAAATGAAACACCTTGTCTCCTTTACAGCTCTCTCTGTTTCTCCCTCTCTCTCCATCAATCTCTCCCTCCTTTTTCAATTTTTATTGGCACTTTTTACATTTCCAAAGAAAGTGGGGACTGTGTTATGTTATAAGCCATGTACAACAGAGTTAAGGCTTTCTAATCATTATGAGTAAGACCAAGTATAATAAATGAATAGATGGATACTGGTTTGGTTCACAACATTAATGACCCACTGGTTGCCCTTTTCTTATGGTAGATCAGTGTAAATCTTGCTGCTGTATTTGCACATGACATTATTTTGTCTGGGTTTTTCCTGGCTCAGAATGGGCTTTTGGGGGGGTGACTACACACGACAGTAAGCAGGATCAGTCCACATACAGTAAAGGCAATGAGTTACCTTATGACAGAAATCTATGCATTTTCTTGATTTCTGATTTGATAAACAAAAATGTCTATCATGTTTGAATAAATAAAACCCCATTAACGAAACTGGTTAAAAAATATATTTTATTACAAGATTGGAAGAGCGGAAGGGAGGGGAGTTTGGGGGTCAGGTGTGGGGAGTTGGGAGAGGCAGTCAGTTGCAGAAGTCACATCCTGCTTCACAGCATTTCAACCTCCTCTTTCATAACTAAATAAAAGGATCTGACAAGGCCATGGTAGTCTACAGCACTGGACGATATGACCTAAAATGATAATTAATTGAACATTTTACCTTGATCACGATCAATTAACGACTATCTAGATTTTTGTTGTAGATTTATGTGTTTTTGCTTTGATTTAGAATGTGAAGTTTACATTGTAATATCAAACACATTGTAACAATAAGAAAGGTGCTATATTAACAGTGTTTTATTGCTGTATTTATTTAGTGTGCTGTAGTAAAATATTTTTTATATCACATCTTTTTAAACACATCTAACAAAGTGCATAACAAGATCAGCACAGCAATGGGAAATAAAAAATTATAAAACATTAGACATAATCATTTATAACACAGAAACACAGAAAGAATATAGCAGCCAGTCACCACCTAGATATCCCCAATTTGATTGTTGAATATTATAGCAATGTGTCCGTTAAACTCATGTGCACAATGTTCTCTTCCGTGAGTTCCCACGCAGAAAGCCTATCTCTCAGGCCCTGGTGCAATCATCTCTTAACGTGTGATCGACTGGAAAATATGCCGTCTCAAGGCATCTGTTGAGCAGCTTCCATGCAAAGTAGGACTCAAGTATGGGTCCATCGACCTACTTGACCAGAGATCAACTGTGGTTGAAAAGTGCTCAACAGACTTCAGTTCAGCAGTTAACTTTTTTACAAAATGTTTTCTACATGTTCGGCAGGGCTGTTAAGGAAAATATTGTTGCCATGGCACAGTGTGTCTTCTGTCGAGTTTTGACGAGGTGTTTAAACCCACTGCGCTCCACTGTAGCTATGGGAGCTGTATCTTTTGCGATGTAGTAACAAATGTCGCGGTATAATGGTTATATGTAGTAACAATACACACGCGGTATAATGGTTTTAAGGGGATATGATTAACCGGAAAACCCGAAATAACCAACATGGAGAAATAACATTGGTTAGAGGGTCTCACTAGCCTTCTATTTATGTTCTGCTTGTTCAACAGTTGTTCGATAAATTGCTATTAAACACATTTGAAGAAGTTTTGAAATGCTGTTTTTTTTCAATTCTAATAATTTTGGTGAATTCCTTTGGCGCTCGCAAAGACCTCTTTGGGGGGTAAGAAATTCCACTATGCAGGAAAAAACATATTTGTGTCACAGATACAGAGGTTGGTCAGTCATTTGCTTTCAAAATCTTTGTAGATCCTAATGATCTGAGGGAAACACTTGTCTCTAAATGTTATCATTCATTTGGTAGGAGACTATAATGCAGCTCTGTTTCCACCTCGTGTCGGGGGCGTACACGTATTCTGTCTACTCTGTGTTCCTCGCGCCAGTTCTGCCTGTTCTAACCTCTTTTGAGTTGTTATTCAAAGCGTTGTTGACATTACCTACAGTCTCACTAAGCCTGGGGTAAGTGTACTTATTGGTTTGATCTGGGGCAACCAGTGTCTAATTGGAATTTGTTTCTGATCCTAACATCTGGACTTTTGTTTTGGAAATCATTATTTTTGTTTTACTGAAATTTGCTGTGTGGATTCAGGTCTGAGAGAATTCGTGCAGAAGATCTGGGGGCTCCTGTTGGCCCTCCCAGGTTGGAGACAGAAGCACCAGATTAGCAAACAGTAAACATATTATTATCATGTAGGTCCAGTAGGGTGAAGCTGGGAGCTGGAGACTTTTCCAGTGGTCGTGACAGTTAATTTATGTTGAAAAGAGTGGGACTCATGTTGAATCCCTTTCTCACCCAGCGGCCTAGAGGGAAAATGTGCGTTTGTTGCTAATTTTAACCATATATGTGGTTTGTTCCCTAACATGTTTGTAATGTCCCCCCCCCCCAAACGCTGCATTCTATTCATTTGTACAGTGGGTCCTCATGCCTGATTGGATCAAAAGCTTTTCTGTAATCAACAAAGCATGAGAAGACCTTGCTTTTGTTTTGTTTGTTCGTCAATTAGACTGTGCAGGGTGTATACTCTGTTGTGCCATATTTCAGTAAGAAGCCAATTTGCTTAGGATATTGTTTTTACAAAGGAAATGCTGGAGTCTGCTGTTGATGAAACTACAGAGGATTTGTCCACGGTTGCTATTTATGCAGATTCCCCGGAAGTCATTTGGGTCAAATTTGTCTCAATTTTTGTGGATTGGAGCGATCCGACCTTGGTTCTGAATGTTAGGAAAGATCCCACTGCTGAGGACAATGTTGAAGCCATCCATCTCTTTCTCCCTTCAGGGTATTCTAATGTAATGATGACCTCTGCACTTTGACCCTCAGGAGATGACGGGTTTCTAAGTAAGGACAGTGGTGACAGGTGCTCCCACGGGCAGAGGTAGGTCCTGCTCCTGACTGGCTTTTCACCGAGCGACAGCCATGAGAGACATTGTGATTGACAGATGAAACGCCTCTATATGTATGCTGTCTACTGTTCACAGTGGCACGGCCAAGCTGCTGGGTAGCTCCAAAACTCACCAGAATGTCCTGACAGTAAATGAGAACATGACACATGGTGAAGTCAGACTTCCATTTAGATTCCATTTACTCCCTTTCCAGCCATTATGACCCCCCGCTTAGCAGACGCTTCCTGTCCTCGCTTTCACCGTCCTCTGTTCCTGGTTTTCATTCCCTCGATCCATTTCTGTTTTGCCCTCTCTGTTCCTGCCTTTCTGTTTTTCCTGAGACAGTGACAGATGGAGTATTCTTCTCTTGTTTGTGTCGTGCCTCAAGGCCAAGCCACTAAACCACAGCTACACCAATGTGTTGTACCAGGGTTCTCTGTGTGCAGTTCACCACTGGGACTGTGTCAGCTGGTTGGGATCTCTGGGTGGCCAGTGCCAGGTTGACATGACTGGTCAACATCCTGAGAGATGCAGACACACACAAGTTTCTGCTTCAATATCGGTGCCCACAAACAAACGTTTAATGGGAAAAAATTTACCTGAAGGGTTGATAAATGTTGCCTAACCAGCTGTGGCAACGGCACAAACCTAGCAAACACTGCAAACGCCACTGCATTAAATGAGCAGTTAAATAGTTAGACACATGCTGCACCTTCAAATTGGCAACATGTAAAATAGAAAACAGTGAACTTGATTTTTATTCCGTTTAATTGCATTTTATTTAGGCAATTTTTAAGTGAGATTATCTGCGATGATGATACCTGTGTTTGAAAATCGCAAATCATAACTGTAATTGCAAAAGTTGTCAAAGAAATTGCGATTCAATATTATATCCAAGTCGTGCAGCACTAAGAATCACACACAGGGTCAGGCAGGCACTTATCTTTGCCCTTAACAGGAAGTGAGGTACAGGGCAAATTCAGCCTTGGAGAACTGGACAAACACTGGCATGGGACGGGCACAAAGTCATGGGCATAGGCTGGCACATACATGAACATCGCAACACATATTCACACATGCCCTTCCTGATTTGTTCAGGCCAGATGGGTAAAAAGAGCACTTAAAACTTCGGATTTCCTGATCCGATGAGAGAACGAGAAACAGAAAGCAGTAGAGACAGACAGAAAGGAGGAGGGTGACAGGTTCTTTAGGTTGCTGAGATTGACAGATGACTCCTGAGGGTCTTAAAAGGGAATTGATAAAAAAAGGAAAGGGTTCCAAATCAATCAACATTTCCTCCTCCCCCCCCTCTCCTTCAATCTCTTCTTAATCAATACCCCTGTTCTCTGCTCCTTTCCAATTTTTTCTCTCAGCTTTTCCAGTCCATCAGTGACCACCCACCATTTTTCTGCAACCCCGGTAAGAGAGGTCTGTGTGGTTAAGCTGCATGTTTTCTTGACTGCTGCAATACTGCTGAGTCAGCTGATTCTCCTCCTCTCTACGGTCCCCTGTCCCTCCCTCCATGTCTCCCTTCCTCTACATCTCTCTCCCTCTCCTATAAGGTGTACATAAGACACATACTTGGTCTGAACTGCTGTCTCCAGTACACATGTATAGCTGCAATGTGGGTTGAATCTAGCCTACTGTTCTTTTAGCAAAAACTCTCTCCTCTGTCTTTCCACACTCTATCGAAAAAGTAAATAAAATGCCAAAATCTTGTTAAAATATTGAAATCAGGACAACAATTAAATAGTGAGGGAAAGTAATAGTTAACGTTATAATGCTGGTTGGTCTTCCACTGTGTGTGAAAAGGGAAAATGTTGCAGCTAATCTGGTGATAGTACAGAAGCTCAAGCTAGCTATGTAACCCCAGCTTGCTGATGCCAGCCATGTTAGCTAATGCCAGGCAATGTCAGGCTAATTGAGAATACAACTGTGCCATTTCTAATCTCCACAACCATACAGATTCATTGGTAAATAGAAAGTCTGTGTTTGGTGTTGTACAGTCTTTTACATTTAGTTCCATCTTTAATCTCCTGAAGTGCCTAAATTTAACAACAAACTAAACATGCCAGTTCACAAGGAATTTTGTGTTAATTAAAAAACGATTATACAATTCTGGTATAAACTTGTACATTTTTCAAATACCTAGTTTTTGCTGCAATTACTATTTGTACAATACCTAACCCCTTTTCAATTCTACATTGCTATAGAATTTACACAAATGTCTTACTCTATGTTGGGGTTTCTAATGAGTCAATATGAACATACTTATTTAATATCAAACAAATATTTGATATTGTTAAAATTTATATTGTAATTATTAACAGAAAGTTGTATGACTTACAGTTCAGTCATACAGTTATGTTTGGAAATACTTGACACTGACAAGTTTTATTATTTTGGATGTTTACCAAAATACATTTGAGTTACAGTTAACTAATGAATATGGGCTTAAAGTACAGTCTCTTAGCTTTAATTTGAGGGTATTCACAATCGGTAGAAGGAAATTTTATTTATGATTGTGTTAATTTGTCTAATTACATTTGAGCCTCTGAAATAAGGGGACTATGTAAGAAAATGGTTGCAATTCCTAAATGTTTCATATAGTTGTTCAACTGAATTAAAGATGAAAGACTGCCCTTCAATTGGAACTCGGTTGTTTCATTTAGAATCCATTGTGGTGGTGTACAGAGCAAAATTATTACAATTGTGTGAATGTCGAAATATTTCTGGACCTAACTGTATAACAATTATGGCAATCATATCATAGCACATGTAACAAAATGAAAATGGCAGTCTCGGATCAGTACATTTTGTTATTGACAATGAAAAATTGGTATTTGTGCAATCCTAATCATTGTATTTGTTTTAGACTATGGGAAGACAATGTCCCGTAAAGTTCTCCAACAGCTCTGAGGGCAGAGTGAGCACAGCTTATCTGCTGTGGGTAACCCAATCTCCCTGTAACTAAGAGACGTTTTGGCGAGCCTGTGGAGATCTTTATGCGGCGGCACCTTTGCTGTGTTCCCTGGAAGAGCCCACCAACAGACTGACAGAGCTGAGCTGTGCTAGGGACCCTGAATTGGCCAGGGAACAGTCAAAAGGCTGCTGGGCTGTGTGTGTGTGTGCGTGTGTGTGTGTGTGTGTGTGTGCGTGTGTGTGTGTGTGTGTGCGTGTGTGTCTTAACGGAGAGAGGTAAGGAGGAGAGGGAGGGGCAGAGGAGCTGCAGTGCGGACTCTCCAGACAGACAATTGTTCAAGCAAAGAGAGAGATGCTGCCACACACACCTTTCACTTCAGACACACACACCCTAAACTGTGCACATACACACACCTTTCACTTCAGACACACACACACTAAACTGTGCACATACACACACCTTTCACTTCAGACACACACACCCTAAACTGTGCACATACACACACATTTCACTTCAGACACACACACCCTAAACTGTGCACATACACACACCTTTCACTTCAGACACACACACCCTAAACTGTGCACATACACACACCTTTCACTTCAGACACACACACCCTAAACTGTGCACATACACACACCTTTCACTTCAGACACACACACCCTAAACTGTACACATACACACACCTTTCACTTCAGACACACACACCCTAAACTGTGCACATATACACAGCCTTCACTTCAGACACACACACCCTAAACTGTGCACATACACACAGCCTTCACTTCAGACACACACACCCTAAACTGTGCACATACACACACCTTTCACTTCAGACACACACACCCTAAACTGTGCACATACACACACCTTTCACTTCAGACACACACACCCTAAACTGTGCACATACACACACCCTTCACTTCAGACACACACACCCTAAACTGTGCACACACACACACACACATAGATATGTCTGGACACCAACTGTGGCCTCCATACAACTTGTAATAAGAATCGATTGCAATTGATCACGAACAAAGAAAATGTCGATGTCTTTCTTTTCAAAAAGAAACAACACAGCGAGAACCATTTCAGAGAGCACTGCATTATCAAATTTCTCACACACTAACACACACACACACACACACACTCACAGAGCCTTTTTAGGCAGTCAAGTCTATTCTGACATTACAGGAGAAATATTCCAGTTATGTGTGCTGGAGGAGTGGAATCAGGACAAATAACACTGAAAGGCTTTTCTCTCTCACACACACACACACACACACACACACACACACACAGATGTGTGCACCAAGCGATTGACAGACACCCAGCGTGGGAAGGCTTTGATTGACAGCGGATAATTAGAGGACAGTGTTTAACATACCTAAAGGTTATAGGTCAAATAAAATGTCCCACTGCTTGCCCATTGGCCCTTTCCGGAAAACTCCGACAGACAGTGAGCCAATCAAGCATTATGATAAAAGGTTGTCTGGGAATGTGACATTACAATACTGGGTTAGTCGACCATGGCCCAGTAACAATCACTTTCTTAAAGTGTATTTTCATCCCCTTGCAAATGATAAATACTTTTCAAGATGAAAAATGCTGCCTCTAATTAAATTATCTTTACTCCTATATTTTGTGTGTGTGCTTTTTTATATGTTTAAAAAGTGCAAAATACAATACAATGTATGTGTAGGATTGTGCATGGTTCCCATTTTATTCTTATTACACATTTCTGAGACTTACCATAAAGTATGAGATCAGAGAAGTACACACACACACACACACACACACACAGAAACAGACAAACACATGAGCTCATCTGGTTACTCTGGCAGTGCACACACCCTATTAATACCAGACAGATAGACAGAGAGAAACAGACAAAAAGATACATATACTGTAGACAGAAACAGAGAAATAGAGACTGCGAGAGAGATTTCTTCCAGAGAGGAAGAAAGATAGCAACAGAGATAAAGAGACTGACAGAAAGAGAGAGCAGATGCAGTAGCCCTCATTAACAATAAGATGAATTATTCATTACAAATGGGTCCTGCACTTGTTAGCGCTAACAACAACAATATTGACTTGACTGTATAAAATAATGAAAATTTGAGTTTAATAATGACAAGTTTAAGTTGCACTTGTAACCCAATGATACTGTTTATGTTATTGCCCCACAGGTAACCAGGCTCTTTCTGAACCACTTTCTGCCTTCATCTGTAAAATAGTCTTGCTCCCAGAAACTTCAACTCAAATTCGGAAAAAATAAGTCCAATGTAACAGCCCTTAAAACTCTGTGTACTAAACAGAGAACAGCTTATAATCTTTAGGAAATGTAAGTCTCAAAAACAACAGGCATGTCATTATTGAGTAATTAATTTAAAGTGGAGTCTATAGGTATTTGGACAGTGACAAATGTTGTTTTGGCTCTGTATGAGCATAATGAAATGAAACAATGACGAAGAGGATAAAGTGCAGACTGTCAGCTTTAATTTGAGGGTGTTTACATCTATAAACAGTGAATTGTTAAAACCATTTCATACATTTCCCCCCCAATTATAGAGGACCACAAGTAATTGGACAAAGTAACATAATCTTAAAGATTACATTTGGGACCTTTCTAAATAATAACATTTTCTAAATATACTAATTTATAAGTACAATAACTATCATATGTCACCTTAGGTAGCCTTGAAATTCCAAGCTTGGAAGTGAGTGGTTTTGATGACATGAGGCATATATCAGCACAAACACCATAGTAAATCCTTTTCTGGGACCAGTTTTGGCTAGCAGTGACACTTTCACAACATGTGGCCAAAAATCCTGGAATGTACTTGTATTAATTTAAGGCTGTCATATTTAGTACTGGGCTGCAAATTCTGCATTTGATGACTGCCTGGAGTTTGCAACCCATTCACATCACCAGACACTGGGTATCTTAACTGATGATAATCTGTGAAGCCTGTACTGCCGCCGTCTGCACTTCATGCTTGTTAAGGGTTATTTTTTGCTTCCAGTCTCGTCTTCAGTAAGTGAAAAGCATGGTCAATTGCATTCAGGTTTGGCAATTGCCTTGGCCAGTCAAGAACATTCCACTTTTTGGCCTTGATTAACAAAAATGTTGGTACATTGCTGCAATGCATCTGCATGTACCGAAGCGGGGTATGCTGCTCCTGAATCTACAGCGCAATGCAAATATATATTCTATGTATATATTACCCAGTTATCGTCAGCATTGGCTTTACAGATATTTGGGTTCAAGGAGAAACCTACGTTTGATGTGCAGTGCTCACAGGTTGTCCTGGCCGCCTATTACTAAGTTACAGAGTGCCACCTACTACAGTACTGAGGGAAATCACGATTATCGTTTTGCTCTGTTCTCTACAACGTGGACACTTACCGCTTGCTAGGGCTACGAAGAGGCACGTTTTCATTCATTTCCAATGAGAACCAGCGAATCACTGCCTCAGTGGGCGGAGCTACTTTCTGAGACAAAAACTCCCAGCAACAGTTGCAAGTTGAGAAATGTTCAACTTTATGCAAATTGTAACTTTATGTGACAGATTCCGGTGACTGGCAATGGCAGGGCAGATGTTCTCTGCATCTTGAAGTCCCATCTCTTTTCTACTCGCTAGCTAAAACCACTCGCTAGCTCAAAAAATGACAAGAAACTTGCAATTGCTGTGTCCGGTTTCCCCATTCTTTCATCTAACCTGAGAGATCAGGTAACTTCAGTGTAGTTAGATTCAATCTAGCAAAAATGTCAGGTGGTTACTTCTTTTCAGTCAGATTCATGCTAAAGATTAACATCCCGGAGGCAAACATTCTCATAGACAGGTGCTGCTGTAGGTAACTTTCCCATGGTGAATGCCTGCCCTTAAAGGGGCAGCAAAAACATTTGGCTTGTGATCATTTTGCTAAAACGCAAAATGATAATTATGCTAAAGGCTATTACATATTCATCATACTACTGCTAGCAGCAGTCAGTTACATCACAAAAGAAGACAAGTGAGCCAGTTCCAGTGGCAGCCATACATGTTGGTGTATACCAGTTCCTTTCTTTTCTCCACTTTCCTCTTGTCATCACTCTGGTACTTAAAATGTGTCTGTCTACAATACATTTTTTCAGAACTCCGCAGAACAATACATTTTTCCATAACTCAGCTCTTTTGGGTATTTTTAGCCATGCTGTTTTTGAGACTGATTATAGTGTTTTTGCACCTTGCAGTCCAGCCTCTGTACTTTGGCTCTAGACGTGTTATGCAAATGGTAGAGGGTGACACATCTATGTCTAACTCCTGGAGATTGTTCCTGATCTGTCACACGGTTCTTTGTTGTTGTTTTTATATATGTTCTTATATCGTCATCCACTGTAGAGGTCTACAAGGTAATTTGCTATTGCTAAGCTAACCAGTGAGCTCACCTGTGCTTGATTTCTTTCTTTTTTATTCTCTTGTGCATGCGCTAATGATGCAAACAAACATATTTGCCTAATAACAGACATCTGTCAAGCAAATTGTCTGACAATTTGTACCTCAACCTTATCATCACTGTACAATTTAAAATCCAAAGTGCTGATGTACAGAGCCAAAACAATGTTGTGTTACAGTTAACGAGAGACAACCATATTTAAGGGCTAACCCCCGAAACCAGGACAGTGCTGGTCAATTCCACCACACTTTTCAGGAGCTTTTTCTGTAATGTTTAACTTCAATAAAACGCTGCACAACAAAAGCTCCATGGAACACACAAATGTTTTCTCACAGCAGGTGCAGGATTGTGGAGGATATCTCTCCAAGCCAGTCTGGGACATCTTCGGCATGCTGGATTCAAACAGCTATAGTGATGCTGTTGTACTGCAAGGCACCAATATAAACAACTGTGCAACATTGGGCCAATATCCAAGAGGATATTCAAGAGTTACCGGGAGACAGTGAAAAGGGATGTCTCTTACACATACAGAGCTATATATAACAGAACTAACGACATCACGCCATGAGTTCCTAATTTCTCCTGATGTGTTTCTAAATAACAATTGACACGACCATCCTTTTAGTCAAGTCAAAGTTGTCTAACTGGCTTGGTCCTAAAGCCTGCCTGTTTATTAATGTAAGACTGCAGAAATTGGCCTTTTGGAATGGTCTTAGTAGCCTTTTAAACTGTTTCGCTATGAGCTAGGTGCATTCCCAACAAACTGTATAACTGATGTTATTATGAATTTTGCATTTTAGGTTGTCTTTAGGTGGTTTACTACTACTACTACTTTTTTCAAGAAATCTACTTGAAACTGAAATGTAGCCAGTGAGCCTCAGGGTGCTGGTTAAAGAGCCACAAGTGACCCAGGAGCTTTGGGTGGCAGACTGATGCTATAGGACAATTAAAGAAGTTGATTGAGGACATTACTGGAATTACTGATACCCGGGGTTGGTTTTTATGAACATGTTTCCTTTTTCTGCTAGTGTAGGAAGCAGAATGTAGGCAATTTTGATGCATGTTTTTCTATAATTAAGGACTCTTCGGTAAATGAAAACTTAATTCCAGTGTGACTCTGTGGTAAAATAAACGTTATATCAAAATAAAAAGTAATAAATTATGTGTGAGAAAATGAAGAGGAAGCAGCTGCTCAGTCCTTTGACGTAAATATCAATCCCTCACTCGACATACCCTTGCGTTAGCATGCCAATTGAATGTATGAAACCAGCAGAAACCGTAGCCACTAGCTAGAATTCTGACACACTTCACGCAACTGAGCGGTTTCTCCACACACACTGAGACCACTTTTACAATCAAGAGAAAATCCATTACCCTAAAAGTGGGGGCAGGGGGGATTGTTGCTAGGCAACCCTGCTGGCAGGAGTGAGGGAGCGAAGGAAGGGAGGAAGGAGAGAGGAAGATGGAAGGAAGAAAATCCGTCATTATTTTACTGAACAGGAGTGTAGCCAGGAGTCATAGGTAGAATTACGCAAATGTACTCCTTCCTCTTTTTCTCTCCCCCCTCTCTTTCTGTTTCTCTTTTCATTCTCTCTCTGTCTACAGTACAAAAGTGACTGTGTGCAGTGGGCTGAGGCCAAAAAACAATGTTTATTTGTCTGGACAGCTGCTCAGCTCAGAGAAAGACTGAACTACAGTCGAGTGTGCATTTGTGAACTGAAGTGTGTCCATTGCAGTGGCTTGAGTATGTGTGCAATGAGCTCATGCCTTGTTTGATCACAGCAAATTCCAGCAGACTCGGGACAGCTGATGTTGATATGAGTGTCCTCTGGTTCTTACCATGCTGTCCATTCAAATCAAATGCATATGCATATGTTTATATATAAGGAACCTTCGCTTCTGACAATTCTGTCAACAACAATTTCAGACTCTAATTAGCTAATAAACAGACACCACTCTTGAAAAAAATAGTATTTTGTTCCACCTATGTACTAGGACACATAGCTACGGAAAAAGTGTTTCCTAATAAATAAAGATGGAGGAAACAAGCCATACAGGCACCCCCTGACCATGAATGTCGGGCCCCTCCACCAACCAAATGGCTATTTAACCACTGGGTATTATAACATTCTATGTCTCATCTTTCAAAACCAAAAACATGTTAAGGTGGCCTAATTAGCAAGATGGACAGACTCAAATTATTGTCAAGTTCCTATCATCTGTCAGTCATACAAAACTATGAAGCTCAGTGCTTGAGCTCTTAAGTTATGTATTGCACATGACTGTTAAATCACTGCACTCCCACTGGCCATTTCCAGCCCATATATGGGTATAAGGACAAGGTCAGCCTGACTACGATGGCCTGACCAAGACTATGGTCCTGGCTACAGCTTTTGCTAAACGAACAGCAAAAGTAACATTTCTGTGATTTACATGTATCCATTTTACAAAAATGTTAACCAAATTCTCCTCCTCTCACCAGATGCATATGTTAAACTAACTTGCAAAAAGTCAGATGAGAGGTTCTTAATTTGAACAAACATAGCACGGAGACTCGTACCTGGGCATAGTCCCTCTCCAACTGGCCCTTCTTCAGACTGTATGTCCTAGAGGGAGGGAGAGGGAGGGAGAAAGAGAGAAAACGTTAGCTGAGAAGAAAGAGTTTAACCAGGGACTGTGCTGTATATTAAGTGAGACAGTAATAAACCCATAACACCTCTCCAGTGAGAAGCACTACCGGCTGACTTTGACACTGGAAGCAGAGGGAAATTAAAGTTACAATCCTGGCCAATAATATTGGCGCCCTTACATTTTCTTACAATAACTCACAGTTGTCTAAACTGCAAAGCAAAGAAACACATATGTAAATACTAAAATATTATTTACAGTTCTACAGGTTTCTGGAAAAAAATTGCAATAAATCAATAAAATACAAGTGTGCAAATATTTTTGGCCATGAATATACCTTCTACTTAGCAACACCGTCACTAAACTGGGCCCTTCACACATGGTTTACATTACAGTTACAGGTTACATGTTATATCTACAAAATTCTATCCACACCACCACTCTGGAATAGGGACACACTGATGAGATAATTGTTGGCTGATAACAATAGCACAACTGGCAGATACCAATGTTTTCTCATTTTGGTACCTGGGCACTCTCACATAAAGTGAATGTAAATGCATCTTTCTATATTACTATTGTAATTATATTATTATAACAAAATCCTCTCCAAAATAAGTCAGATAATGAAAGCAATGTATAATTTCTATCATAAATACACATTCATGAAGTGCTGATAGTACTGAATGCTGGCCGATATATTGGTGGAACCCTACTCTGGTCACCCACAAACCATGAAAATGTAACCATGTCGTGAACAGGTGTTCCGATTTACAAGTCAGAAGTAGCTGTGCATTTTCTAGATGTCTCAACCTGGTAGCCAGTGAGGTGAGACAGCTAATATCAGCAGAGTAGGTTGGATTGATGTCAATGAGGATGTGTAACTTGGTATTTCAAATCCATTTTCGGTACATCACTGCAGCTCTACCATACACACTTGTAAGGTGAGTTGTGTGTAAATGGGACACTTTTATATTGTCAAATGCAAAGATTTCAATTTATTTGAATGTATTACAGAATCCATGGGACAGAAAGCCGGCACATAAAAAATGCTCATGTTCCTGGTAAAGCGAGATCACTTGATTGTTCTGGAGGGTGATTTCTGCTAGATTGGTTCAGTGCCAAGAAACTGAGACAGGGAAGGGAAGAAGATTTGGGGGAAGATAAAGCAGGAGGAACGAGAGTTGTATGAGGGTCTGGACTCGGTGACCACAGTGATGTGAGGCGGGAATCTCCCTCGTTTCCCCTTATCCTGCCCCCTAAGCCCCAGTCTTTCACCTCCCTCCCTCGGCTCGTACCCGAAACAACCGTTGGAGCGGGACAGCGGAGTCCCTTATCACAGCTGAAAGAATGCGAAGAACCCAAACATAGATATATGATTACATAGATGGGCCTGGCATTGCATGAAGGATGTGATGGATCATGAGCTACCTACTCTACAGGGTCTCCACACTACTTTGTTCTGTTTCACTGCTACATTTCATACTATACATTTAAAATGCTTTATTCATATTATTTTTTCATTCAAATAGGATTCAAACAGTGTGAAGCAAGTTACTATATGCTTACCTAATTAGTACCATAGTCTCAATGCAGAAAAGTTCGTCATGTCCAGAGTAGTACCTCGCTAGCTTCCATAAGTTATCTCATGTAGATATGCAGACAGTCCGTTTACATACGTGACCTAGACTCTTGAATACCACTCAGGCATGAAATGGGAAGGTTGCGTTATAGTACCGTGTCAGCAAAGTCCTGCTCCACACACAAAAGCACACACACACACACATAATTTTTACATTTTAGCAGGTGTGTTCTTCCTCTGGGTAGTGAAAGCTGATACTGGTACTGAGTCATGTCCCCAAGGCCTCCTTGTACACACACACACAGACACACACACACACACACACACACACACACAGTGTCTTTCCCATGACAGTTAAACCAGCACAGTCATGTTATGAGCATAGCTTTTGCCTCAGACTCTCCTTTTAAACCCGCATGCACACACACACACAGAGATACACACACACACACACAGAGATACACACACATCTCTCTTCACTTCAAGGGTCACAGACAGACAGACAGACAGGCAGGCAGGGAGTGACTGCAGTCAGGGGGGTCTGCAGACAGAGGAAGGGATGGAGTGGAGAGGAAGACGACACTTAAAGACCATAATTACCCACAATCCCTTCAAACACTAATTACAGCCTAGACAGGAAGAGGACCCGATCACACTCTTCACTGTGTGTGTATGTGTGTGTGTGTGTTTGTGTGTGTGTGTGTGTGTGTGTGTGTGTATGTTTGCATGATGACCCAGGAATGACAATCGGGGTTTACAGCTTGACCCAAGAGTGCCAACCCCGACTCAGACTGCACTATAGAACCCTTAAAGAATATAAGCCCCTGTTCTCCGTCCAGATGACTGCTTAACAGACACACACTTCCACCTTTCCATTTTACATTTTAGTTACCATGCAGACACCCTTATCCGGAGCAACTTTAAGAATCAGAGTCACCTTTTCATGCTCAGTAAATGTACACAGTCCCAGAACTGTACCTGGTAAAACGTGCTGACCAGAGGAGCAGCTTACTCAAAATCTCTATGGAACTGTGACATACAGGTATGTAGAATGGGATGGATTCAGTGGTTCCTAACCCTTCCAGTTACTGTAACACCAACAGAGCACCCCTGAAGAACCCCCTCATGTTAATTTCACTAGTAAGCCTATGGTGCCATGGGGGTTTTCAAATACCTCATGTGGAGATGTACTTGTACCCCTGGTTGGAAACCACTGGCTAATATGATATGATATATGTATGTATACCAGGGCTATCTGACTTTGGTAATCATGTTTACAAATCACCTGGGAGCAATTAAGGTTAACTGCATCACTCAGGGACGGAACAACAGACTGTTCCCCATTCCAGCTCAGGGATTAATTTTAACAACTTTTCGGAAACTGGTCATATGTTCTAGCCCCTGGGCTATCTTTGGCACCCACGATTACAGTATGGGGATATGATACAAACGGAGGGGGATGAGTAGAGGTTGGATTGCAGTCTAGTGCAGCTAACACTTAGGAGGTGGCTCGATGTGTTTAGTGTAGGCTTATTAGTTTCTGCTGGGCAGATGTGGCAACCACGTGACATAATGGTGAAATGGGGTGGGGGTCCAATGCAGTGTTACTTCACGTAAGGATCATTTGTTACTTCAGTGTTACTTCATGTAAGAACTGTATTTAATCGAGGGCTGTGGGATTATTTGAGATACTATTCAAACATACACCCAAGCTAGGATAGGAAAACACAAGACACCCCTTTCAGTTCCTGTAATAACAAATTGATTATGACAACGCATTCACACACCTCCTTTGACACACAAAACACTTTCTTCTTTCTGGGTCTTGAAGTACACAGAGACAGACCAGCCGGCTGATCAGCAGGGAGACAGAGAGCCAGGCTGATAAACACAGATAGACTCTATGCTTGGAAGCAGCTCTCTAAACCCAAGTCGTTTGTTGAAGAATGTGTACGCCCCTATAACAAGATCAGCCATTGAGAGATCAGTATTCAACCCCACCCCCAAGCTTTCCCTTGGAAACAGGACACCAGAACCTCCCCCTCACATTCAGTAAGCGTCCCTCAGTGAAACACACACAGGCCTCGTTAGCGCAGTAGGCAGCGCGTCAGTCTCATAATCTGAAGGTCGTGAGTTCGAGCCTCACACGGGGCAGAATATTTTACCCATGGCTAACTCAACCCAATCCACATAAACTCATCTGTAACCTCTTAGGCTACAAAAAAGGCTGAAAAACATATACGAAGTATACACAACATATGTTTTGCTTTATTCTAAAAAGTCCAATACACATAGACCTTCATAACAAACTGAAACTGAGGTTTTAGGCAAACATGACCTTATAGTTAAGGTTTCTAAAAGTGGTGTTCTAGAACTGCTTTATTCCCAATTCTCCACTTGAATATCCTGTTTAGACATGCTGAACTTTTGCCATGAGATTGCTTTACAAAAAACTAATGAACCACTCATAGGTATGACCTCTGAACCATGAACAAAACGTTCAAGAGGAGAGAGGAGAAACACCTGGCGCTGTGGCTTAGTTGGTTAAAGCGCCTGTCTAGTAAACAGGAGATCCTGAGTTCGAATCTCAGCAGTGCCTTTTTAAAGCAGGAGACTTTTCACCAATCTATCTCATCAGGGCTTTCAACAGCTTTGGAGTCCTCTCAGCAGCTCATGGCCAGCATTTCCTCTGTACTAATTTAGCTGTGGATAAAACTTTTAAGGAATCTATAATCCACTGAATCAAAAGTTATAAAAGTTTCTCAAGATGTACAGATAATGAATTTAAAGAAAAGCTAAATGTAATGTTTGCATAATTGCCAAGTGGCGCAGCTGTTGAGGTTTGGATAAGAGAGAAAAATGTACAAGTGTGTACGCTAACATTATGCTACGCTATCAAATATTGTACTGTTTTCTAGAATAAGGTGCTCTGTAAAATCCTGGTATTAACACATTTTTTCCTCGATTTTTCTGAAACAGCAAATACGAAGAGGCGCTGGAGTCAAAGACCAAGATGAGTCCTCTGATGCATATCTCTGTGTAATGCTTCTTAAAGAAATGTATTCTTAATAAAAAGGAACATGCTCAGTTTTACTACATTTTGGTGACTTGAGGTTTTTAACTCAAATGTGACAAACTAGAAAAAAAATGTAATTCTCCCTTTAAGAGCAGGAGGTTACTGTAGTAACAGAGCCTCTGGCACTTGAGTCAGTGGGGGAATCTCTACTGTGTACCACTTGTTTGAGTCTGACAAGTGAGGTAATCTCACAGAGTCAGCTGTAAGCAAGGCAAGTTGTTGCATTTGGACATTTAAAATGAAAGCTAAGCAGGTTTGCGGTTGGGTTGTCGGTATGTTTGAGAAATTAGAACTAAATGAAAAATTGTACACATTTGATGACTGAAGAAAGGCCACTCTTTGCCACATGGAGTACAGCAAGTGAAATGCAATAAATAATAAGACTAACAGGCTACATATATTAAACTATTATTATGATAATAATAATATATTCAATATAAAGATACAATTAATATTTCAAAAGATTTCCTCCTACAAATAGAATATATATGTATGTATACTTAGGGAGGGTCAATTTCAAAATAATTATAATTGTCTCTTTATTAGATCATCTGTAAAAACTGACAACCAACAACATAAATAAAAAAAATAAGCTAACTTCACTTTTCCTGAAAACGATTTAAAGGGAAACCTCAAGTGAACTCTGACCCTGTGAACTAAGTAATCGGCAGATTGATAAATGAACATAGGGCTTTGTGGCTTAGTTGGTTAAAGCGCCTGTCTAGTAAACAGGAGATCCTGAGTTGAAATCTCAGCAGTGCCTTTTTATATCAAAATGAGTGGATTCCAATTGGAATAAAATAATTTCTGTCAGATTCACGTTTAAAAGCATATCACATTTAAACTTTAAATGAATATATTTCTGCTGTTCACTGCTCAATTAAAATAATGGCATGCCCACTGATTCTGGAGTAGGGCTAGGTGTTTGGGTCTCTTTCATCATAATACAGATATGACATTTAACATTTTATTTAAATAATAAGATTATATTTAAATATATGTTAGAATCTTCACAATTATTATGTAGCTATTTATTAGTATCATATAGATACTAAAAAAATATTTATACATTATTTGACAATCATTCATGAATCCTTTGGTTTAAAAACGCATTGAAGCCTGGACAAGCAACTAATCTGAATTAGCAGCAATTTACACTCAGATTAGCTAGCTAGAGAAAAATGTTGTTTAGAATCAAGTAATTCATAAAAATTATAAAGAGTACCAGCAGTTCAAATGTGGAAATAGAATAGAAGAGTTAGTATACATTCCAACTAGGTTATTACAATTTACAAAATTCAATTTTTTTGTGTTTCCATACTGTGATTTTACAAAGTTGGTCAGAGCCACAAGAAACTGAGTACTTATTAGTAATACAGTTAAGGCACTGAAAACAAACATACTCCCTTACTTAAAAAAATGGAAAAACAAGATTTTTTGTCATAGCGATAAGAGTTAATATACAGTTTACTGTCAAAGACAATATCACAATATATAACATTTAACTCCCAGCTATTTCAAGTTTTCGATTTGCATTAACGGTCATGCACATACAGACACCTGGCTTGGGCAATTGCTACCTCAGTCATGTACCGATTAGCGATAATTGCGTTCCCTCTGGCCGTTCTCAGCAGCGAACGCTAACTTGAAGATACATTTTGAGCACATGCAACAAATACAAAGATCCCCGCCCTTGTGGGTTTTTAGTACCAGGGTCTCCTCCTGTTTTCTGTTTGCTCAGGGGTCGCGATTACCATTTAGCGATTGAGCAAGGCTATACGCTAAAAGCTAATAGCTAGTTGTCGTTGGTCAACAAAACACTGCATTGAGTGCGTGATGTGAGTTACTGATCGGAGGTAAGAAAACGCCAAATTATTACAATTTTCCCCCACCTTAACATCTACAACACTGCCTCCATCTTTCTACCAAAACACTGGCTGGCTATGTACGTGGTTTCAATGTATAGTCTTATAGTTTCAGAGACGTAATCAGTGTTTGAAATTAGAAAATTGGACCGATAATGAAAGAATCTGCCCACTTCCTCATTCCATCCTGTGAGTTGTACTACCGAGTTCCCAACATTGTAGCAGTCCCATCGTGGCATCTGTTCGCACATTGGCTGCACAAACTAAGAGGGACTCAATGTTAACCTGTACGTGACATTGGGAATCAATGAGGAAGTGGGTAATGTCCAGTATCTTATGACTGGCCTGTCAGTACAATGACAACGTGTAGCTTTCCAAGCGGCCAGCGTTTGTAGTAGAGTGCTGTGTGGGGGAGGATACCGGACAGGAATGGGACAACAGGCCCAGACAGCAGTGGAGACGTGGGGAGGTGATTTAAAAGGTCATAAAAAAAGAGGGAGAAAAAAAGACCTAGGAGGATGGGTATGCTTGCTTTTATAAAAAATGGGACCACGTGGGACAAACAGTTTGCTTTGATAAATCACCCGTGATTGGCTTGTGGTTTGCTTGTCATAAGAGGTTGAACCAATCAGACCAGACTGGATTCACCAAAATCTATGGGAGAATTTCAACCCACCCCACTCCCAACATGCTCCGACTTAACATCAAATGGAAGCGATGGTACTTAACTGTACTTAACTCCTCCAACGCGTATAAATGAGCCTCCCAGACTGGCTGGCCTGTGGTAAAAGAGGTCGGGTCAGGCCTTGTTTTGGCTGGACACTGGACAGCTTAGTGGACAGCGGGTGTACGCTTGACTGAGATAATGACTTTGATTGAGACAGTCTATGAGACAGGCAGATTGTGCGTTGTGTTCCACTTCTACAGAGCAGTGCCTCAAAAGAAAAAAGGAAGGAAGCTGTGTGTAAACCCCCTTCACACATATGATGCTCGTTTCCTTTCTCAATTTCTTATTTTCTCACTCCTTTCCTTTGTTCCTTTTCTCTATCTTCATTTTACTCTCTTCCTTCTTTCCTTCCTTTCATTAAATCAATTACTTTCTTTGTTTTTTCTATCTTTGTTTCTTTTTGCCTCCCTCTTTCCCTTTCTTTCTTCCTCTTTCCTTGGCCACTCTCCCTCTCTTTCCCTTGCCACTGGATTTCATACCCCAAGACTTCCATATGCTCTTACATTACAAATATTATTTCTTAAACCACCCACTATTGCAAACAAGCGCTTGTTCCCTCAACTCTCTGACACACAAATAGACAGAAAAAAGGAATGTGGTTACACTCAAAACACGCACACACAAACACACTCCTCTTTGGACAAGTCTAGGCCTCTCACACCGGCCTTCATGATTAAGTCTGTTGTGTGGATAAGTGAGAGCAACTAATGACGACAACCAACATGTAACGCACCCAGAACACACACACACACAGATATATTCCCCTTAGGATAAATGAAAATGAATGTAGCAGGAAATCGCCGCTAGCTAGCACTGACCGGTCTGTACAGGTGGGTATATGGGGGCGAGATTAATAACCTGTGATTTTTAACACGTCTTTGGCTTGTTTGTTCATCGTGTAACGTTGTGCTTCGACCAAGCAGTGGAAATGGTTCTCCCCAGAGTGTCACCTTCCATCGGTGCTCTAAGTGAGACAAGCGCTGACAAGCTCCGACCTGTGGGACTTCAGCTGATCCACTGGGTGCCTGCTGTTCTGACGTTCTGCCTCGTCTTGTACTGAGCCGAAGGCTTGACTCAGGGTCGGATTCTGGTTGTCTGACAGGCTGTCCGCCGTGTCCGGACTCAGTAAGGCGAGGTGAGACGGAGGGGGTTGGTGTGTGCACACAGCGGTGTCTGGCTTGAGTTTCAAATACTTTCTGGTTTTGATTGTATTCACGAGCAAATCAAAGAACCAAGTACATTCCTCCAAACAACACATTCTTCCACACGCTTCCTTCTCTATCCATTCCTCCTCCTCTCTGTCTTTCTGTCCCTGCTTCCCTGCCTGCCTGTCTGTCACTTCATCCCTGTCTCTCTCCTTCCCCCTGTCTCACTTTCTCTCTCTCTCTCTCCATCCATCAACCCCCCTCTCTCTCAATCCCTTTCTCTGTCTCTTTCATTCTGAAGAAACAATCCTTTCTTTCATCTCTGTGGCAGGACAGTACTCTCCTAGGAGATGAACCATTACCCACAATCCTATGCTCCTTTCCGGCCCTCCTGTCATTCCTGTGTGTGAATCAAGAGGCTGTGTCAGCATCAGCTGTGGGGCCAAAAACAAACACCCTGACCTGTGGGTGAGTATGAGTGCAACAGCATGTTTTTGTGCACAGTTGTGCATCTCAGCAAAGAGTGAAAGACCGACACAAACAGAGAGAAAGACAGACAGAGAGAATGACAGACAGAAAGAGAAAGACAGACAGACAGACAGACACAAACAGTGAGCGGGATCTAAAATGGGAAAATGGCAGGGATCAATGATCTGCAAATAGAGATCCCTGTAAACCCCAACATGAGCATGGGTCACTGAAAAAACACAGAGAAACAGAGAGGGAGAGAAAGGGACAGAGAAACACTGACAGAAAGCAAGAGACCAGGCTGAACCTTCCCTAGATAAGGTTGAGGCTTCTCTACAGGGAACGTCACAGGTTCTATCAGCCTGTAGTGCAGGACGCAGCAGACCGCATCCAGACCGGCCAGAGTGTTGTCAGAATGGACAGCAACACTGTAGCCTAAGTGAGGTGAGGCTGGTCAATGTAGCTCCACTTGGGCATTACGCCTGTGAGTCTGAGCACCCATCCTCTGGGTTTGTGTGTGTGTGTGTGTGTGTGTGTGTGTGTGTGTGTGTGCGTGGTGACTTGTAGAAAAAAAATAAGAGAACTGAACATTGAATTGGATTGGGGACACTTAGCTGACTCACAGAGTTATCCTTCCCCATCTTCCTCATCCTCATGGCCCTCCCTCCACTCCTCTCTCACTCGCTCTCCATCGTCCTCTCTACACCCACTCCATCTACAGGACTGTCTCTGGGGATTAACGCTGCTGACCTCTCTCTCTCCTCGCTCTTACTTCCTCTTTCTCACTCTTCCATCCCTTTCTGTCTTCTCTATCCCTCTTCTGTCCCCCTTTCTCATCTCCCTCCCTCCTCTCCTTCCACTCGCCTGTCCATAAGGATGTAGCTGTTGGAAGTATGTGAGATTTATTTTCCTGTGTCAGCTTACACGGATGTCCATGTGTTTGTGTGTTGGTATTTGTTTGTGTGTGTGTGTGTGTGTGTGTCTTGGTTTATTTCTCCACTCTGATTAAACCAGCCTTGGGATTAATTAGGGTAAATTAACTCAGAGCTGCTTTGGGAATTAAAGCGTTAATATATCTGCTTTTCAGAGGAAAGTGTGTGTGTGTGTGTGTGTGTGTGTCTCTCACTCTCGAGTCTCTGTGTCTACAGCATTGAAACCAAGTTGTTTGCATATCACATTAATTAAACACACACCTGTCACTCACTCACACAATCCAGCATATATAACACCTAACTTGTACCCTCCTGCTAATGCCAGCCGCCGACAACAGGAGCTAGCTGCTGACACGACTGAACGCCGGCTGCAGCTCCCAAATGGTAGCTAGCTGCCCACTCTCTGCACAAACGGAAAGCGCGTTACCACAAAATCCATTTCCCCAAACAAAAGCGACACCGACACTGCAGCGAGGCTGTTTTCTACCAGAGGTGTGTATTCATAAATAATCAATGCCCAGTGTACACAGATAGGAGAACGTGAGAGAGCGGACAGACGTGGGTGGATATCCATCCAAGGTGGGTATCGATGCTAATGTACCCACCAGGGTTTTGGTTACGACATTCAATTTAAGGGATGTTTGGGGAAATAATTTGACGTCTACATGCACGACTCACTGCCGTCCACCTGCGGTGTTCAGAATCACAAAAACAATCCGATTAAATAATTCTCCTAACACAATATACCCCATCCCTCTCATATTGCCAACTTGCAAGTTGTAATGATATAAAGTAGACTAATGTTCTCACTTTGACTAATGATTTGCGCCTGCCTCTTTGGTTATTGAAAGATTTTCCTCCAATGTAGTCCCCTCCGCTCAGCTGTACATACTCATTCTGAACACTACTGTCCATCGCCTACATTTAGATGGTTATCGTTATTTTACTCGTCTTGCGGGTTTGTTAAAAAAGTAGGTTGACAGGCTACATGTCTAAACACAGTGGGCCTTTTGATGTCCAGTTTATGAACAATGTTTTTTGAACAACTCCTTTTACTTACTAAAGAGTTAGGTGTAGGATATATTTTTCTTGGTGACTTGTTCATCGGCGCACACACACACATGCAAACAAACAGACATAAGGTAGATATAAATGTCACAGTTATTTCCTTCTGTGACCAACTTATTTCTGACTGCATTACTTCGTATTGAGCAAACGGAACAAAGCAGACCTCTCCACTTTATTAAATGAAACCCAGAGAAAGGAGAAGGCCAGAAAAGAGAAACATTTGTGTGCGCTGGTTTCCTGTTATGACTTCCAGCTGTGTGTGTGTGTGTGTGTATATGTATGTGTGGGGGGGGGGTATCAGAATTGCAGCAGGAAATTCCTTCATCATATCCATGATCCGTGTGTCCCTCCAATAAATAGGAATACTGAAAACTCCTCCTCTTCATTTGATTATTTCTCAATTGCAGAGAAGGTCTTTCGTAATATTTTGTGCATAAGGTTTCCAACACAGTTTTCTGAGAACACTACGTTAGCCTGCCTGGGGAGCTAAAGCGTATTTTCCGATCTCAGAATTGGTTTTCTGTTTGTGGGTGTGAGCGTGAGCGTGTTTGTACCTCATGTCCTCCAGCAGGTCACATTCTGTCTGATGTTTGAGATGCAGTCTGGTCATTTGCTCTATATGAGTGTTCTTCAGCTCCTGAGTCACTTTTACCTGCAGGGAGGGATAGCAAAATGGTCAATTCATTAATGAATTTAATAAAGTTCCACGTTGTGAAGTTACCCCATGCAATAGGGACACTTTCAAATGAGAGCCAGCATTGGTCATCAGGCAACTAAAGCAGAGTTGTTCTAGAGACCTGAGAACTGCAAGGACACACCAACAGAAAAGCTTGGACCAGGCAGATTGGCACAATCCCCGACCCACCCAAACGCAACACTACCCCACACAAGTATGTATGGATACACACATACAAACAAGACCATTGTCTCCTGGGGGAAAATTCTACTGGCCATTCACTGGTGTTAGGCAGTTCGAGGTTCATGACTGTTCTAGACCAAACAAGAACACACAGGACACACAAACAAACACACGCAATCAGTGTGTCTTGGAGTTCTCATGTTGACTGGCTTTGAAGACAGTCAAGGAGCGGTCCACAGCCTGGCTGGGTCTTATCACAGAAAAGTGACAACACTAGGCTCCTTTCATCAATCTAATACAATACTACAGAGAGAAGGGGAGGATGGAGAAAAAATAGTGGGAGTGGACAGGAAGGAAGGAGAGACATTCTATATCCCACCATCCTATGGGAGGGCTTGATATGGGAGGTCTTATGTGCATTGTTGACTCTTTCCAAAACTTGTCTTGAGACTCAGTGGAGCAGCGGGGAATAACCGTTAATAACGCATCACCCAAGCCACATCCTGGTACTCAGACGCCCTCTTCTAGAAGAACTAAAAGCATTAACTAACTAACAGTCTATCTTTCATACGTGATACATTCTGAATAGAAGACAAAACAAGAAAAAGCTGGACAGACTCCATGATTTGTTATAGTATATTCTACGATATAACATAGACTCACAAAACACACAAAAAAACAAAGGCGAGACGTGTGCACGGTACTAGACAATGGCCCATGGACAAACGCTTCCCGCTTATAACCGGCAGAGGTCATCTCATTCAATATTATTGGTGATGCAAACTAAAGGCTGAAGACAGGTCGACTTCTCTGAAAAAGAAACGCGCGTGTGTGTTGTGCGCGCCATCCGTAATAACCAGACAGCTGTGACAAGCGAGCAAACAACATAATTAACCCTTATCCGTCAGCTGACAGACTGGTGCGAATCTAGCTATGGTTTGTCCAGGCATCAGAAAAAGATGTGTAAGACCAGAACCCGGTTTGTTACGGAATGTAATATGTTGGCTACAAAAAGCACATACAAATCTTAAGGTATGGTTATCTAGCAAAAAAATTTCACGAGTGGGAAACTGCAAATTGCCTTACTCCAGCCCAGATCAGATGAGAGGACAGACGGTGATAACACTGTACTATACATCTGTCAGAATCGTACAGTATTATTAAAGTACACTTTGTCCCCGTGGGTTTTCATCGTCAGGTTTAAAATCGGTTTTAACACAGATAATTAGTTAACGTGGTACAGTATACCTTCGTGGAACGTCAACTTTAACTGGTTAGCGGACTTTAGCGAGTCGTTGAACATGCTACTAGTTTACATCCAACCAGTGACAGAGGCGCTTAGGATAACATGCCATGGCATGATTCATAAATCTCAATGCCTGTCAACAATGACGGTTAGCTGCTGTGTATAGTTCACACTTAAACGGGTCCTTGTTTGACCCGCCCAAGACATTGAAACGGAACAAACATACAGTAATTATTTGTACCATTGAATGACTGTAGCTAACGTTACAAATATTACAGCTCACCAGTACTAGCTAACTCCCATTTTCCTACGGTATTACAATCTAGCTAGCTAACGTTAGCTATTAATTAACATTAGCTAGCAAACGTTAGCTAAAGAACAGTCTGCAGCAGATAACGGTTCCATAATAACAGACATCACAAATCACAGCATCCAGACCCAACCAAACGGATTGTAAAAAGTACATAGCTGGCTTACTTCACTGACAGACGGAAGACAATATAAGTAAAGACATAGTGTAACAATTATAGCTTACCAGCTAACGTTAGAATTCATTAGAATTTACAGTATAAAGCCCAAAGTCTTTAACGCGAGTCCTTATGCTTATTTATTTCTAGCTAGCTAACAGGTAACGTTAGCAAATTAACATGACTACATTTTGACCGCCACTGTAATGTTACAGTACTTACAGTAAAGTAATGTAATTTACAGTAGCAGGACAGGATTGAAGTGAAATAGCTAGCCAAGTGCATGCAGCTAAAACAAGAACAGGACAAACTCACCTTTCTCGGTGGAGGCTGCATGTTTAAGGATTGACATGAATGGTTTATTCCTTAATAAATATGTTTATTCCAAATAAATCCTTGTTGGGGGCTGGATAATTTCTCCAGTCCCCCCGTGGATGAAGGAAGGGGAGGAAGAGGAGAAAAATAAGTCAGATTTGGACTCCGGCGGCCATGATAGCTGGAAAGCTTACGCTGGCTAAACCAACTCTACACCAGCAGCTAGCAAGCAGACTTTGGAAGAACACTGCGGGATCCAGAGGCAGAAGAGACAGACGGAGACTGGGAGTGAGAAAAGGGATGGGGAAACCAACGGGGGCTTCCCCACGAAATGATGCACAACTTCGCCTCCCTGTGGTGATGGAAAGTAAAAGCACATCGAAGCCGTTCTAGAAACGTTGTTTTATTTATTTTCTATCTATTTATAATTGCTTGATACCAGTTATATCTTGTTTAAAATCGACGACAATAAAATAATCGAATGAGAAGCTCATGTAATATGCAAAGCAAACAACGAATGTTTGTTTTACATGCTCGTCTTGATCGCAGCTTGTGCTTCGCCCTGGCTGCCTGCGTCTCTGGACCTGCATAGCAACAAGAAACCGTAGTCGATGGAGGAATCATCGATCGAAGGCGATCGAAGGTAGCAGGACATTTTAAAGCTAGCAAATCCCAGATAGATTTTAGCTCTACTGTTTCCGTGTGTTTCAAACGCTGGGTTGTTTGGATGAACCATGGAATTAAGAAACTGCTAGAAAACGGACATCGAGTTACTTTTTATTTTGAACCAGGTGGAGACACCGAAGTTAGGTGATACATTTGTGACCTGGGGTCAGATCAGGGTCGGGTTTCCATGCTCATATTTTGTGTACATAAACTAATGGTTGCGTGCCACATTATCAACTGTCATTAATTAACAAATTGCTATAATATGATTTTTATCTATGGCTACAACATTATGATGTGTTTTGCTGAAAGCCAACTAAAACACATTGCTTTACAAGAGTTGTAAGGTATTGACATTCTTTTTTGTCTCTTCTGTTGTATTTTTAAAACTTGTTTAATTTAGTCACAAATCATTTTATTTGCAGCTTTATTGAGGATTAAAAAAGAGCAAATGATATGACAGCAGTAGTATGCAACCAATGATAATTTAGTATGTTACCATATATGGAATGTACAGCGTCTATCTCAGGTTCTGCAAGTGGGTATACGCATGGGTGAAAACCTTTTTTCGCATAGTTGTGAAAATGAGTGCATTTATAAAGGTGTGCAAATGAGTAAGCCTCACACCTCCCTGGCTTGACAGCTGGTTAGCCATCCAAGGGGACTCAAATTTTAACAGATTGAGGCCCTAAGCAGAGAACATGAAAGCAGGCAGCCAGTCCTGGAGCTACTGCTTCTGGGTTAAGGTCACGTAATCATTAATGCATAGCGTTCTTGGAGCAGTTAAGACATTTATACCACATTTCACCTCTCACCACTCACACCGACCTCTTCTGTGTCACAGAGAGGTGGAGGAATGGCTGCTGTCCATATAAGGGCACCTTTTTAAGATCTTATTCGAATGTCCATTCAGGTTGTGTGTGTGATTTGGTTATAGAATCTAACACAGAGTTTGGTCAGTCAGGTGAGTCTTTGTGTTGATTTTTTTTATGTTATCACAGGGTTATTTGTGTGTGTTTGCTTGGTTTTTGGTAATGGTTTTCAGGAAGGACAGGGGCAATGTGAAAGGTCTGTAGCGAAACATTCAGGTGAGTGTACATTTGTCTGTGTAGTTCCACACAAAAGCCTCTAAATAAATTGTGTTCAATGATCCTATTCTACCTTAAACTTTTTTCCACTTTTCTTAGAATATTTGTTTATGAAATGTGAACCTAGACTGCTGTGGTCAACTTAGTTCTGCAAAAAGCCTCCAAGAGCTCTGTGTCACCTGGGAAGGAGCACTACTTTTCTAATGAAAGGGTTGGGAGGAAAAAAGTATTGGTTATATTTAAATATCTCTGGCTCAGTTACATTTCAGTTGTACAATGTCCACAGGTACATAGATATTTTTTGATGCAGTGATATTCCACATATTCCTTAAATCTTGAATATTATGTCTATATATGTCAGTTGAGCTGCAATAAAAGGGTGAGGGAGTAGGTGATGGAGAACTCAAAAGACAAACCCCTTTTATGGAGAGGCGCCTTCACCTCTTGGGCAGCCTTCCATTGGTGGTTTGGGAGAAATGGCTGCTGGTATTCGTAACTTTGAACTTAATATCCTGGCCATCTTCTTGGTCTTACTCATTCTCCTCCTCGTCGTAATCTTTCTCTGGCTCATTTTCCATTCTCTTTATTTCTGGCCACCACCCTGAGATGTTCTCTGGAAGCCCTAAAATGCCTCCTCTGACAAAGTCCCAAGTGGAGAGGCATGTGTGTAGAGGTGGGGCGGACCCATCTGGGAGCTTCCCGATTATTCCAGAAGATGCAAGCTGTCTCTTCGGGGGGCATTGATGTGGCACTGATTTCTGGGGTGCGTGCACGTTCGTGCCACATGACTCATAGTAATGGCTGGAAAAGAATGGCATGAAACACGTCCGTTATTCTGTCGACAACCTTACGCAAACCAAACAACTGTAGTGAGTAAGACTCTTACTTTTTCCTATTGGCCGTCGTTGCACTCGACCAATCTTAACGTTATACACACAATCAGGCAGCCTCACTTAATTTGCTCTCGCTTTTGACTTTGGGAACTGATTCACCAGTTTTAAAAAGGTATCCTAGGAAACCCAAATGTCATTGTCATCATTGATCTGCTACAGGCAGTCAAAGCATCTGATGAACAGAAAACAAAAGATGATTGTGCCGACAAGGTAAAAAGTCAGTTGTTCTGTCCTCAAGCACAACAGTTAACCCAAATTGCTTTGCGGGTGCTCACTGTGGCAGCTGTCCAATTCGAACAGGTTGGGTTAAATGTGAAAGCTAAATGTCATTTGGACCGTTTTTGCACACTGATAAACCTCGCCTTTCGCTTTCAGTTCACATGGACCATTAAACTGAGTGCATTCTGAGTTGTAGAGTCTGAAGCCAAACTGTGTTTTGTCACAGTTGACAGTGACAACTATGTTCTATAAAGGTAAATCATGAGCAGGAGGCCCGCCCAGTGTGAGTGTGTGCGTGTTTGTGTGGGTGTGTGTGTTCAGGCAGGCAGCAGCCTGCCAAACATGCTCACACCTATACATGTGCAAAACCAAGCCAAATATCTCTCGCCTGTAACACACGCTCTGAAGACAAGCATAGAGACACATCGTGGAAAGAAAGTCATGCATCAACAGTAGCAAGAGCCATTCGGAGAATCACTGTGTGTAGGCCGAAACTGCTTATTAGCGACAGGCGAAAAGCTCCAGAGGCAGCAGCCCATCCGGGATGTTTTCGTTTTATTAGTCTAGAACATGGAAAATTGCTGAATGCAGAGTGTGTTCCTCCCAGACTGGACTTACCATGATTGAGTGCAGGTATTTAACTACTTGGGTTGAGATGGTCCAAGACATGGGAAGCTCTGATGTGTTTTTCCTCTGCTGAGTGTAAAAGCCAAATTGGAGTTGACAGAGAAACAGACCGAGATACAGAATGAAGCTGTTTTTTTATTGCTCTGCTTTATGTAAATAGTGTTTGTGTGTGAGAAAGAGCAAGATAAAGAAAGTTGATCATATCCTGGAATTCTCCTGTCCGTTATTTCACTAATCTAATTCTAGGTCTTTCTAGGTTTGTGTGAGACGGAGAGAGAGAGAGAGAGAGAGAGAGAGAGAGAGAGCAGGATTGTTTTCTGTTTGAGACAGAGAAAGAAAGAGCAGGATTGATTTCTGTTTCTGTGAGACAGAGAGAAAGAGAGACAGCAGGATTGTTTTCCGTTTGTATGAGACAGAGAGAGAGCAGGATTGTTTTCTGTTTGAGACAGAGACAGAGAGAGAGCAGGATTGTTTTCCGTTTGTATGAGACAGAGAGAGCGCAGGATTGTTTTCTGTTTGAGACAGAGACAGAGATAGAGCAGGACCGTTTTCCGTTTGTATGAGACAGAGAGAGAGCAGGATTGTTTTCTGTTTGAGACAGAGAAAGAGAGAGAGCAGGATTGTTTTCTGTTTGTGTGAGAAAGAGAGCAGGATTGCAACAGGAAAGTCCTTTGTCATAACCTTCCTTCATATTTATGTATTCCTCTAAGGAAAGGGATGGCCAGATCCCCTCTCCTTGTCCGTTTTTCGATTCTAGTTTGTTTTTCTTTTTGTCAGTGTGTGTATGTGTGAGTCATTGTGACAAAGATAGAGTAAACAACTTGGTTATCTTTTATGGTGAAATTTTGCCTGATATTTGCCCCTCAGTTTATTTGTTCAAGGCCGTGCTGTGTCTGTCGGTGTGTGTTTGTGTGTGCTCATTTGTCATTTGAGTTCACACACATGTGCCTGTGTTATTACAAGAAGTTTTAACACATTGTGTGTGTTTGTTTAGGAGCCTTTTTTATAAAATAGATGTTAAAGACAATTGAAAATCAACTTCTACCATCTTTACCCAGTGATCTGACATTAGTGAGTAGAAAGTCTCTAGTCAGGTACGTGTAGAAACACTACATTCATGCTAATGTTCCCTTCAAGTGTTATCTTTCATGGCTTGTTGCTAAGAACATATCAAATTTAGAAAAAGTTCTCTCAAAAGACCACTTAAATGCTCTAAGAATTTCCTTCTAAGCCTGTTGGAACAGATATGAATTCAATTACCTCATCAATGTATGATGTCAAAAGGAAAACATTTCTCCCCTCAGTTTAGTTTTTGAAATGATCCACTTTTTACCCCCCCCTTTTCATCAAACTGAATTAAAAAAATTGTATGATTGGCACTGTCTCATCGCAACAACTCCCAATAGTTTTCCTATTAGTCTTTTGAACTGAGACAATTTGGCTTATTCCCAAGCAAAATGAGACCAGGAAATCCTGCCGACAATGCATACTCATTCCCTAACAATGCTGGTTAATTTGAGCTGCTATGGGGCTTTCCATATACTCGTGAACTAACTGCATTTGTCAAGAGTTATACCTAGCCAGTAGTGGTCAGCTTGGTGCTACAAAATAGCTCCGTAGACAAGTGCGCCACCTGTGAGGCATAACAGAAGGTTTAAGAGTAAAACATGTCAAGGAATTCTAGATATTTTGCCAAAATAATCTACTGCTTCCAGCCGCACAATATATATCTTTGCATACATACATTCATATTTCTAAGTAAACATTTTCTCCATAAATGTAACTTAGTCAGTTAAATCTTTTTTTTACCACTGTTGTGTGTTTGTGAATGTGTGTGTATCAGTAAGTCTCTATATTCTCCTCAGATCTGGTGCTGAACAAAGATGGCTATCTACAGTAACCACTCAACCAATGAGACCAGCGTGCAGTGGCGTTGCCGCTTCAAGGAGGACTTCAAGTACATCCTGCTTCCCGTCAGCTACACTCTGGTCTTTGTGATTGGCCTGGCCCTGAACTGCACGGCCATGTACGTGATCCTGTTCCGCACCAAGCGCTGGAAGCCGTCCACAGTCTACATGGTCAACCTGACGGCCTGCGACCTCCTCTACATCTTCACCCTGCCTTTCCTCATCTACTACTACGCGGACAAGAACGACTGGCCCTTCGGCGAGCCGTTCTGCAAACTCATCCGTTTCCTGTTCTACGCCAACCTCTACGGTTCTGTCATGTTCCTGTGCTGCATCAGCCTGCACCGCTTCTTGGGGGTGTGTTACCCGGTCCAGTCACTGGGCTGGGTGACCGCCAGGAGAGCCAGGATGGTGTCGTGTGCCGTGTGGGCATGCGTCTTGCTGTGCCTGGCGCCCATCCTCTACTTTGCACGCACCAAGGCCGAGGGGACGGAGAAGGTGTGCTTCGACACGACCAGCCCGGAGCTCTTCGACGACTTCCTGGTGTACAGCTCGGCGGTGTCCGTGCTGATGTTCGTGGTCCCTTTCGTTGTAGTGATGGTGTGCTACGGACTGATGGTGCGGAAGCTTCTGAAGCCCGGCTGGGGTGCCGGGGATGGCCGGGTGGTCTGCGGAGTCGGGGGCCTCGCCTCACACCGCTCTAAACAGAAGTCGGTGAAGATGATTGTCATCGTGTTGTCGGCGTTCATGCTGTGCTTTCTGCCCTTCCATATAACCAGAAGTGTGAGCTACTCCCTCAGATACCTGGAGCAGATGGACCCCTCTAAGGTGCAGCAACACAACCACTGAAACGATCACCGACCTTTATACCCCTGCAGACGACGATAACGGCTATGCTTGGTTCACGCCGAAGCTCTTTCTCACCAGTTGGGTGCTGATCGATGCTTTGGCTGGAACTCCAAAAACGCGGCACATCCTTATATGTTAATTTCTAACTGGGCCTACGTCTGCAGTGGTTACCTTGAATGTTATACGGATTGAATGTTAGTGTAATATTTAAGTTGTCTCTTTTTTTGTACATCTCCAGGTGAGCTGTGAGCTGCTTAAGGCGTCCAGTATGGCCTACACAGTGACACGCCCTCTGGCCAGCGCCAACAGCTGTGTGGATCCCATCCTTTATTTCATGGCTGGGCAGGGTTTCCGTAGGAACCTCAACAAGAGAACCAGGTCATCGCCAAGGAAACCAGAAAGCGTGATGGTTGCCCTCTCGACTGTGTCTCAGCTCTGACCTCCAGGGGCGGGTCAACCTATAGTGTATGCTCTAAAAAGATTAGCAGTCAGATCGTCTGATCCGTTACCACATGGCTGATAGGTCGAATCCTCGAGCTGGCACGGGGAAAACTGTCGTTCTGTCTCCGAGCAAGGCGGTTGACCCTAATTGCTTCCATGTTGTTGCTGTAAGTGAGAATGTGTTCTCAGAAAACCTGCCAAACAACTAACCTGGGAGCAAAAGGTTGAAAAAACTACCTAAGAAAGCCTGTATGGTTCAGATAATCACAGAGTGAAAGAGAATGAAGGGACTGGATGCATATGTCAAACACAGTTGGCCATTTTTATTTTTTTTACAGACTAGTCTCTTGGACTGTTAAAATAAACAAAGTACCATTTGTATTTCTTAAAAACGATAGTAGAACACTGGACCTTGTTGACTGAGACATCTACGGAACCTGGAACTACACTGGTGCATGCAGACAGTGTTAAGAAAGAACATACAAACTGAAATAAATGTTTGTGATTTTGTAATCCAAATAGATAACAATTAGAACTAGAGGAGCCACTGATTACAGTGTTCCTACTGAACGTATGTTTAGGATGACACACCACACCCTAATCTGTCTTTAGAGGGCCTCCTTGTCCTCTCTCAGTCAGAGAAAGCTGTTTAGCCCCAGGCATGACTTTGCAGGTTCTAGACCTACGGAAAGTTTGGAGTGATTAATCACAATTCTAAGAAAAACAGAGCTGGAAGTCTTGCAGGCAGAGGATTTTTAAGATGAGACAAATGACTAGCTGACGGCGGCAAAAATGTATTGTACATGTCTTGCAGTTGCAAGTGACATGCTTGTATTTGCCATTTCTTCAAAGGCCACTTTTTGTAAGGAGTCAGTACTGTGTGTAGGATTGAACAAACCGAAGAATGTATTTACTTGTGGGGAGATTTTCCACACTGCTAAAGAGTACGGAGGTTTGTTTTCATATCAATCTATTGTGCTGATAGTGGATCATTCTAGACATTAGCATAAGAGTCAGGTACCACAAACATTCCCAGTCAAAATGTTTAGCCTGGGTTTTATGAACTGTCAACACACAGACAAGTCAAAATAAAAATCTCCTTTATTTTAAGAGTAAAAATGTCATACAGAAAATTTTGTAATTTCATATTAAATACAATCTACGATGTAGAGAAGATGAGTTTTTTTCATCCTTCTTTTCTGTAACACTTCAGTTTATGCAATGGTAAAAACAAGTCAGGTAAAAACATCAAAAATTTCAACCAATAAATATGATCAAATGCAGACATTTTATGCTTCTGAACCGCAGTAACAGCAAAATACAAAATAATTGTTCAAATTGACCATGAACACCGTCATTAACCACCTTTTATAAAATGCCAATGTAAACATAAAAAATGTGAAGCAGCCATGTGCCACAAATTGAAAATCAAATTAAATAATACAAAAATCCTAAAACACTTGTAGCTGAGGGAATGAAATTGAGATGGTCAGTCATGATTCTTTCAAAGTATAAACACTCCAATCACACCATGTTGCTCCCGTTAGGAAATGTATTGAGGATAATGCGCTGGTGGTGATAGTATCTGCCTGCTTTGCTTGATGGAGAAGGAACTGTGCGCTTGAATGTGTCTATCTGTGCGTGTTTTTGTGACAGTACAAAACAACACTGAATAACTTCATAAGTGCTTTCTCTGTAGGGTAAAAACAGGTGAATTAGATCAACCTAGGTACTTTGCCTGAGTTTGTTGCTAGGCAAATGCCGCCGTGACGCCACAAGGCAGGAAGTGGAAGTGAGATCACGGTTCAAGATAAGCGCTGATTGGATCCGACTGATCCGCCGGCAATGTCAGGAGAAACGATATAGCCACATCTCCCCCGAAACACTCGGGACCGATTTAAGTGTCTCAAAACAGGCACTGCAAACCCACCCCACCCCAACCCCAATTGTACACATCTATAAGCTTAAATAAATACAGGGTCATTTAACAGGTCTATTAATACCCCTACATATTCACACCCACTATGTACATATTTTACAGTCATTTACACATTCAAATCTAATCGAAAGCTAAAGGAAGTTAGACGCCATCTATCAGGGCTAAAGGGTCAAACGTGTAGTTCATGCAGTGTTTGGATATCAGTGGATCTCACGGTCTCAGGTTGAAGCTCAACACCTAAGTAAATACGACAAGTCCTGCCAGGGTTAAGACTACATTCAACATAATCCCGAAGGAATGAAAAGGTCAGCTAATCCGCCTTTCAAATACAACAAGAGCAAAAACGGCCAAATGGCTAAAACTGTATAAAAAGGATTAAAAGTTATATTTTGACTAAACAGTTGAGCAGTTTCCTATAATACGTGTGTCGATTGTATGTACTGCTGGTATATAATGTATGAATGTGTGTATTGTAAAGTGTCGAGGGCAGTGTTAAGGTCCTCCGGAGTCTTATGGAAGCACAAACATACTGGTTATTGGTTTGACCCTCGACCTCTTCACCCCAGTGCCTCTCAAGACAGGAGTATTAAGCAACAACAGGATCAAATACAAGCTGTTTGTGTCATCAAGTGGGGATGTCCCTTTGTCCGGCACCCAGACCAACACTTCAAACCTCCCAACAAGCAGGGTGATCGACCTCTCTGGTCTTCATTCTGGAATGCCATCACATCCGTCGCTCAATGATGTCATCATCCCAGGCGAGGTAGATGTTTTCTGTTTATTACCCAGCATGCCTCTGCGAATTCTTAGCTGTTAACCTGAAAAGGAGAAAGAGAGAGAGAGAAAGAGAAAGGCGAGAGAGAGTTTATTGTTATGGTTGACGGGTGACTAACACAGCAATGCGGAATATTATCTACAGAGAATGCCAGTCAGGTGTGTAGTGTGTGTTTCCAATGTTTCCACCAGGGGACAGCAGCCTCCTCACAGAATGCAAGCCCTGACAGACTGAGCGACTGTGAGTATTTAAAGTCGAGCTAAATGTGGGCGTTTTTATCATTCATGACTAACTAGTGGACTGGGTGATTTCTTCCCTGGCAAGAGCCATGTGTTGCTATTTCATAATTCAATAGTGAACCAAAAGAACATGAGTCAAACCGCGTTCTGTGGAGTGGAATGACGATGAGGAGACGGGGAGGGAAACAAATGAAACAAATGAAAGATGAATGAGAGAATAAAAGAGATTTGCACCGACAGAAAATAAGTAACTCCTACCTCCAGTCTATCCCTAGCAGCTGATAATGAAGATGATGATGATGGTGGAAATGGTGGTGGTGATGACAAAGACTGGTTCCCCTCCAGTAAAGCCGAGTCGTCCACTAAGTCTGATTGGTCCGAGTGGACCGTCGTCGTCAAGGAACCAGACGCCTGCTCCTGGATCTGGGCCACCTGGAACCTGTCAATCAAACAGTGAGTTGAGTTGACAAACGTTAGAATCCGTCAAAAACTGCGTACAGAGCACTGGCACGTGCTTGCGTGACCGTCCTCACCTCCCGACCGAGCGGGTCACCTCCCCGGTCATCCGGCCCTTCTCATCGGGTAGCCCCGCCTCGGACACTGGGCTGCGGGATGGACACACCTTGAAGCCGGAGTGGTGCGCGTCCACAGGGGGCAGCAGAGGACTCTTGGGGAGATCCAGAAGGGGAAGCAGGAGGGACTGCGGGGGTTTTAGGGGTTTGAAGGGTCTGAGGGGCTCGACGGGAGGCAACAAGACCGGCGGCCATTTCCTCTGAGCGCAGCGGGAGCAGCTGTAGCCACGACGGAAGTTGTACAGGCCAGACAGACCTGAGACGGTGTGCAGGTGAGACTGGTGAGGGCAGGGTTTCGGAAGGGAGCGGAACTGGGTCAGAGGAGACAGCACTGGGAACCTGGGGAGGGCCAGGAGGGAGAACATGTATGAACAGGCTGTATTTAGGAGCCACACAAACCCACACGCACCTGCAGTAAAGCACACATGCCTACACAACCATTGGAAGAATCGCAGTACTGCACACACTAACCACACATCTTGGCATTGTCCTTTACATGTGTGTGTGTGTGCGTGTGCGTGTGCGATTCAAAGGGACAAACATTTTCCACAGATGGACTGCCGCAGATCGTTTCTGTACAACTACATCCCACCCGCCCTGTTCAGAAAGCTGAGCCAAGCCCCACCCCCAGCCCTTTTATTAAAATGCACAGCTCTGACCCCCCCCCATTCTGATGTGAAACAGGCCAATGCAGAGTGGTCTTTTGTTCCATTGTGTGTGTGTGTGTGTGTGTGTGTGTGTGTGTTTGGGGGGCGGGGCTGGCATGCTGCTGTAATGACCCCAGTGACCACCGGCACCTCTGGTAATCACTGACAAGGCCTGGAATTAAGAGCTTTCCAGAACCTGCGTGTGTGTCTGCATAATGCTCGTGTGTGTATAATATGTCTGTGTGTTCAAAGCTTTCCAGAACGGAAATGGACAGGTAGCGGCACGGCAGAGAACGGCAGAACGTTTCCAAAAATTACACCTGACCGAATGACCTGTACGGCTTTTCCATGACCGGAAGCCTAATGTCGGCAAAGGGCTCAAATCTGGTCGCCAACCTGTGCTGAGCTACAAGGACAGAAATCGTCATGGCTTTGTAGCTGACAGCAGCACTGACTGAACAGAGGTCTGTAATCACACGGAGAACGCGGCATCGTGATGACACATAGCTGGATGCAGAGATTCACAGTAGTAGTTGAGAGGAATTGCTGAGACACTAGTCCACCTCTCCATTCAGTTCCGGCAGTGCAGTATGGGCCCTTGAAAGCACTTATTATAATGCATGTTACATTTTTTCTGTCCGTTTTTTTCTCTTTCTCTCCCTCGGTACAATCAGTATGTGTGTCTACATGTTGTGGCATATTGTGCATGTGTGTGTGTGTGTGTGTACGACGCTGGGTCCTCACTTGATTGAGGTGGCTTTGCTGACAGCCAACTGGTTGCTCTCGTACTCCAGCAGCAGTTCCTCCAGAGCCGAGGCGTTCTCTGCAACACAAACGGAACACGTTGGCAGGCGACTCTTACACCGGCCTGGCCACGCACCGCGCGACGGCAGGGGAGACATTTTCACCGCAGGACGGTGACGTTGTCGGAAGTGGACGGGTACCTTTCTTCTCGGTGATGAGGCGTACCAGAACACTGATGGTGTCTTCGTTCGGGTCATCCACGACGTAGGCACCGCCGTTGCCTGCGGGGGGACACGAAAGTGAAAATGGACTGTTGTTGCTTCATTAACATTTCGTATTATTTAACTAGCCAGGCCATTTTATGGTAGTCTCCCAGAGACCCAGACAGGGACTCAACTGGGATTAAGCTAATGAATAAGAAACAATTCCACAGGGATTCAAACCCGAATAATTACTCTTCAAGTCATTAAAGAAAAGCTAATGATAAAAGGTTCTCTATGTCCACCGTGACTATTGAGTGACCAAGCGTGAACTTCATTGTGGTGAACTGTTCCCTCTCTCGATCTCTGACAAGGCTGAGGGCACTTGCATTAGACCGGCCAACAGAGAATGGATGTCTCTGTAGCAACCGGCGCTATCCCATAGTGCCAAAGCAAGCAGAGGCGGGGGGCATTGGAATTGCTCACTCAACTCCATTCTTCATTCACCACTGTGTGTCCCGTTGTGTTTCAGGGTTTGTGTTGTGCGTGTCTGTGTGTTTGTATGTGTGGCGTGTCTGTCTATGTGTGTGGGGTTCCAACAATAGCTCGGTCTCCACAGTGACATTTTCACTGGGCTCTTTCGACCTGACTCAACGAGGGGGGTTTCATTGACAGCGTGCTAACGCTAACGCTAATGCGCAGATCAGGAAGGCAGATTCCATGTAGCTTCCGTTCTCCCCCCTGTTCTCAATTGATTGTTCGCGTTGTCAGAGGAAAGGTGTCAGATGCAACAAGAAGCAAAGATTAATGAGCAATCTGCCAGTGTTAGTGGTTTGTCTTTAGCCCACTGCAGGGTAACACTGCCAGACAGGCACAGTTATGTAAGCAGTGAAAGAGAGAGGGAGGGGAGTGGGTAGAGAAAAGGAGTGACTGAGAGGGAGGGAGGAGAGAGGAGGGATGATAACTGGGTGATTTTTAACCTCCGCTGTCTCATTCCCTCAGTCTTTGAAATACATGTCTTCCCTTTTCACTTTTAGACACTACGCTCTTCCCCCACCTCTCTCTGCCACTGCAGTACCTGTCCTCAATACAGCACACAACACTAAACCTTACAGACCTTAGAAACTGGAACAAACAACTCCACGCAGGAACAAACTGCTCCACATTAGACTAGAACACTGTGGATCTGTATATTGGGTATGTTCCAGTGTGGAGCTGTATATTGGGTATGTTACAGTGTGGAGCTGTATATTGTGTATGTTCCAGTGTGGAGCTGTATATTGGGTATGTTCCAGTGTGGAGCTGTATATTTGGTATGTTCCAGTGTGGAGCTGTATATTGGGTATGTTCCAGTGTGGAGCTGTATATTGGGTATGTTCCAGTGTGGAGCTGTATATTTGGTATGTTCCAGTGTGGAGCTGTATATTGGGTATGTTCCAGTGGGGAGCTGTATATTGGGTATGTTCCAGTGTGGAGCTGTATATTTGGTATGTTCCAGTGTGGAGCTGTATATTGGGTATGTTCCAGTGTGGAGCTGTATATTGGCTATGTTCCAGTGTGGAGCTGTATATTGGGTATGTTCCAGTGTGGATCACCATGAATACACTGATCCACACAGAAAGAGAGGGACTGAGAGGGGCTGATAGGAGAGGACGAAAGAGGACAAGGGGATGATGAGAGAAAAGGAAAGGACAGCTGATTGAATAATTAATCTGGAAAGAAGAGATGGACACAGTGTCTGGTGGCTGTTAGAGAATGAGGGGAGGACAGGACAAGCTATGGTTTCACAACACAAGGAGATGGACACTAAGACGCTAACCACAACAGACAGGGCCGGAGAGAGAGAACAGAGAGGTGTTGGTTCCAGGTGTGATACTGTAGTGGAGATAAGCTTGCTGCGGCAACAGCTGTCATGGAAACATAAACAGTTGCCAGCAGAGACAGTGGCGAGAGGTTAGAGCTAATCTAGGTGCAACTGTGTCATCAAACCTAGCAGATGGAACAAACGCATAGCCAAAAAAATAACACCGGACAATAAAGGCCTTCAACGTCATGATAATGCGTCCAAGCAAGAGATACAAAGGCAATGTGTGTGTGTGTGTGTGTGTGTGAGACCTTGTGCATGTGTGTGCATACATATGTGTGTGTGTATGCACACAGTGGTAAATGGAATGCTTTTCGACTCCAGAGAGCTGACCTCAGACCTTTAATAGGTTAGAATGTGCCCTGGATCTTTGGTGTGGTTATTATGACATTTGATTCACAGCACCGCACCCACTCTCCATGGCCTATTACCTAATACGAGTCCCCTTCATGTCTGAACTATCTTGGTGAATAGTGCACCAGGGAAGCCACATACCCTACACTGTTCTGCCCTAAGACAGATATTAGTTGTCCGCTGCTGGTGTTCAGCAGAGCTCCGGATCTCAGCGTGTTATCCCAGTGTATCACCTGATCATCCCTTTTGGTAAGGCTTTAAAAGGGGACATCAGATCCAAAAGAGCGATATTCAAAGGAACCAGGTTAACTGGACTGCAGTCATTCAAGTGTAACAATCTTGTGATTAATAAAGAGTAGTTATCTTGTGTCTCCCCGTCATGTCTCTCTGTCTGCCTCCTCACCCTCTTTTTGTTGTGCAGGGTACTCTTCATCTCCTCCCTCCTTCTCGGCGGTGCAGCGGTATCCTTTCTTCTTGAGGATGTTACAGATGAGGATCCCCAAAAGGCCCATCACACAGAAGATTGGCACCAGGGCGAACACAGCGTACTCCGTGCTCTTCTCCTCCGGGCTCCGCACTGCGGAGCCGTTGACGGGCAGGCCAGCGCCTCCCGCTGCGACCTTCCCCACCGTACGCACCTCACGGATGTGGGCAGAACTGGCTGCGGGGGCTGGGGAGGGATGGTCGGGGGGGCAGTGAGAGAATCAGAAAGATGGAGAGAGACAGAAAAAAGAAGGTGAATGACCCCGTTAAAGTATCAAGGGGAAATATGGGAATGTTTAAAAGCAGCCTCCAGACAAACAGATTGGCGTAGAATTCCAGTATAAATGCAGTCTGTAAATACCAATTAATAAGTCTCAACACTTTTTTTCTGGAGTCATGTTTTACTGCAATACAACAACAAAAATTCCTGCAATTCCTGCGTGGGAAATATAAAACTTGACTGCAGTTACTGCACTCTTACAGCAGTTCCATTCTTGTGAGGGTGACTCTCATTGTTTCGGTCCACACTCACCTCTTACACAGGTCAGCATGGCAGCTTTGGTTCTGGCAACGGGTTGGAACCTAGAAGCAGAAACCCGTTTTAATAGGACTGGAGGCCTGGGCGTTCCCTCCAGTGTCTAGTGTTGCTGCAGGGTGGCAAACCTAGCCTGATTGTCTTTCAAACTCCTATCCTTTACTCCCCTTCCAGTCCTAAATAGCCTACAAAAGCCTGAAAGTGTATTCCTTTAATAAAAAAACAATTTGCATACAATATTCAAAGTCAAAGTGATTTACAGTAAGTGCATTTTAGTTTGGTGAGGAATATAACTGTCAAATGTGTAAAATATATCCAACTGACACAAGAATGTCCGTATTTAAGGACAATAGTCCATTTCTGTAGAGGTCAGATTAGAGAGTTCGAGGGACTAGAAAGACCAGAACTAATCGGACAGTATATTTGTGGGACTTGGTGGAGTTTACATTCTGTTGTCTGGTCTGCCTTTTCTAAAAAGTCCCGACTTAGACGACATTTGGGTGAAAGGCCCTTATCGTCACAGCGATCTGGGATTTCCAAACTGTCACTGAAGTGGCCCCAGGCGGCTGAGTGCTTCATCGTTGGATTACATGTTTACGGTTGACCTCTTGTTGAATGTGTATACATACCCAGACACACAGTCTCCGCAGACTGCATCCAGGAACGACGTACCAGGGGCCACAACCGTTCGGTTGAAGAACCCGCAGTCGGAGTGCGGTCGGCATTGATCCGAGTCGAAAGTGTCAGAAAACGTACCCGCTGGGCAAGAGTGGCACTGCACCGCCTCGCCTGGGCTCTTGACCTGGCCGCAAGCCTGCCACGGGAAAACATGTTCACATCTCAGACACGGAGGACACCCACCACTGTAATTACGACTGTATACCATACATTCGTCTGTTGCTGTGTTCAATCAGGTTTTCCAAAAATAACGAGCTGGACCATTGGTTTGCTATGACAAGGAAACGTGCGCAAAGAAAATATACTATATTGTCTCGTGATGTCCAGACATGAAGAGAAGTATAGGGTTTGGGCACGATTCTATCAACAACTGAGCAAAAATACTGCAGATTATTTTAGTCCTGGCGTATGGTATGGAATGGCAGCGATATATATGGCTTCCATGTGGAGGGGTTGGAGACAGAAACGTTGCGGTAGCTGCTGACAGGGGGAAGACGGGACCGCCGGGAGGCCCGTATGGAGACGGGTCTGAGGGAGACAATTTGTACTGAATGTTATCCAAGGGTGTGTCCGGTTCCAGGGTTTCTCTCTCACCTTGGTGGGCTCCTGGCCACTGGGACACTGCAGACACTCACAGCCCTCCCCCCACCGGCACTGCACCGCTACCGTCCCCGCGGTGCCTAAAACCTGGAACACACACCGAGACAGAGAGATCGGTGAGGCAAATGACGAGACGGGCACACGCTGAAGGCAGTCAGCCGTAATAAGAGAGTTATTGTAGTAATATGAGATTGCTCAGCTTTTGGGCACAGATGAACATACAGCAGCTCAACCGACAACTATATTAGAAAACAAACAGTATATTCGCTCAACTATGACTCCACTTTGACTTCAGGTTGAGTGAACTTTATTTGACCAGGTAGTTATGATGGAGAACACAGGAATGATCTGATAGTGATTAGGATATACTGCTTTGGTCGGGGACAGAGTGACAGAGTTCGCCTTGCTGGTTGCTGGTTTCCGTTAGGTCCGGAAATATTTGGACATTGACACAATTTTCATAATTATCATTATCAATCATATGAAACGTTTAGGATTTGCAGCCACTTTCATACACAATAGTCGAGAATCCTTTGGAGGCAATGACTGCTTGAAGTCTGGAAAGAATGGACATCATAAAATGCTGGGTTTCTTCCTTTGGGACGATTTGCCAGACCTTCATTGCAGCTGCCTTTAGTTGTTGTTTGTTCGTGGGTCTTTCTGCCCTAAATTTTGTCTTAGCAAGTGAAATGCATGCTTGATTGAGATGATATCAGGTGATATACTCTGCCATTGCAGAATATAAAATTTCTTTGCCTTTTAAAAACTCCTGGGTTTCTTTCGCAGTTTTCTTTGTGTCATCTGTAAAATGAAGTGCCGTCCAATCAACTTTGCTGAAATATCCCTATACACTGTATAATTCATCCGACCGCTTCTGGCTACATATTAAAGAGCTCTAATTCCTAAACTGTTCCTCCAATTTGAATTTGAATACCCTCAAATTAATGCTGGGAGATTGCACTTTAAAGCCCATGGTCATTATTTAACTTTAACTTGAATATATTTGGGTTAACAGCCAAAATATCAAAACTTGTGTCAATGTCCAATTATTTCCAGACCTAACAGTATATAGCAAAATTGCTCTAACCACTAGGCTACCCTGCTGCCCCAAAATTTATTAATTTGCATATTATTTTATAAATATATATTTTCTGCTTATTTGAATCAGTTGATAAACTTTTTTATTTTTTAGATAATGAAATATCACCCCTAAAATCTATGATTAATATATTATTTTGTTTATTTAAATGGACAACGCATAAGTCATAAATGTACAAAAACCTGTCTCAAAACAATTCTTAAAGTATTTAAATAATAAGAACAACCTACTCCTGAAAGGCAAAAGTTCACCAATGTCATTTAAACATGTTGAGTAACCTTGCCTGAAACCTGAAGACATGTTGGCTCAACCTCAGCTCAGTCTATGAAAGTCTCTTGCTCTCTAGAAATAATTCAGTATCACCAGCCAACATCCAGTGCAATCCAACCAGACATGTCTACTTTAAAACAACATACACTACTGCAATGAAATGTGTACTATTGTTCAGCAGATTGGCATATTTAAGGAATGAAGATGCTGAGGGTTTTTGAATTACTTTAGAAAGGTCTTATGAAGGTATTATGGTCAATAAACAGCTCATACTATTTATTTGGCATTGGCTTTGCACAAACAAGGAGTTTTAAAAATATGCATGCAAACAAACTACCAGGAACACACACGCACAGTGTAAAATAAAACACACACTAAGTATTTAGTTAAACCTAACCTATGACACACAGAACTGAACTGGGTCTGCATTGTCCTTGTAGCAGCTCAGGGACAAAGTGTCTCATTCATGGCCACTGGGGAGTTCGGGCGGGGTCGCACCTGAGTATTGACGTAGGGTTGAACACTTGTTTAGGCTTCCTGCTCTAATGCCTGTGCTTAAGCATGGTGGCAGGTTCATGCAGCATCCAGGGGACTTCGGCAAGAAAACATTATCTGACCTCGTATCTGTGAGGTGAAATGGTGGTGGAATTTAGCAAAAATGGTTCTGTAAAACACGATCGCCTGTTTTCGAACCCTTTTTCGTACTAAAAGACGTTCAGTTGGCTGCTTGGTAAATTGCAGCTACTCTTCCTGGGGTCCATATATGTCATGGCTGACAGGGAAAATGGCAGGGTGCTTGAGACAGACAATTGCTATGGTTATCAACTAAGCTCAAACCTGGCCTACCAGGTTCCTTTACGGAACTATAGATCCATGTCACAAGTAAATTGTTGCTTTCTAGTTTGAATCCTGGGTCTGATTGGAAATATTTGGTGAATGAAACAGGTTCTGTTATCTACTCCTAAACCCCAGCCATTGTGCCCTTGAGCAAGACAAAACCACAAAACAGTTCCAAATTGTTATATTCTTTTTCCTCGAGGCCCGGGAAGCTAACAGAAGGTTACTCAACATGTAAGTGTGGTTCACCAAACCACTGCTGTTTGAGAGACATCTAAACTAAGCTGGATCCCTTTGACCCAGTCTACCACAAGGTATAAAGCAAGGTTACTCATCATCAGACACATCCTGTTGTGTGTAGAGCGTGTCAAATGCTGGCTACTATGATAGCAAAAAGACAAGTTCCAGTTGAATTACGGCTAAGGCCTGGATTAAATTCAGATCCGCATTGTAGGGCAGTTGACATAGCATTCATTTTGAACAAATATTGGAATCCAGCCAGAGTGCGGATAACCAAATATTAGAATTTCTATTAACACGCATACTGCACAGATAATGACAGCTGGTGTAGAGAAGGAAAACCAGTGAGACTGCCTAACTCATACGAACTGGAGTAGCCATCTTAGTAATGGTTGCAAAAGGGCCAAAACTACTAGCAGATCGGATTAACTAAGAATAATTTATATTATTCATGTCTGCGTAACAAAATATAAATCATCCAATAAATGTTCTTGCAAAATCAGAACCACATGAAAATCAAATTGCAATGAGGTAAGCTGTGAAATATGATAATTAGATGGTTGTGTTTCACCAGATATAGAGCTTGTTTACATTACGCTACATTTGCCGAGACATATGGAAGAAGACACGAGACGCTTGATAATTTCGCGGTGTAAAGTTGTAGATATCGATAGCTCGAGGCGCCACTTTCCAAGGTGGTGCGTGCCACATTTTCAAACGAATCACTCTAGAGTTTTGCCCCCCGAGATGGCCTAGACAATTGTGATCAATTTCCCCGTGATTGATGGCAACAACCCAGCGTGGTACATCTTAAACATACAGGTGTAAATTACAATGCTATGGAAATGATTAGGCAAACTAAGATAAGTATATCTAACATTTTATTCTCTCTCTCGAAAAGAAAACCTAGTGGAGACCATTTTTTAAAATCTTTGCGGGAACTAAGTACACTTAAACCTGGAGTTCGCACACACGCATACATACCGCGAGAAGGACAAGAGCTGAGCAGCAAAGGTGGTTCCTCATCTTCTTCCAGATATTCTTCTATGACCATAGGACCTAGAAAAGAAGAATGGAACACCAGGTGAGCAATTGGCAGCGTAGCGACTTGTTCTCCCAAAAGGTGAAAACTCCTGGCCTTGCTGCAAATATTTCTGCGACTGCAGCATGAATTACCATGAACAACACAGCACCCACCCGAATTACAACTGTGACAACCCGGCAGTGACACATAAACAACAATGGCAGAGACACAGGCAGGTAAATAGCATTTAGAGTCAACTGTCAGCATGAATGGGTAGTGGCCACAGGCCGGCGTGCGGAGCGCAGGGTATTCTGACATGACTGCATGGATAGAAATAGAGCGTTTGGTCATAGAGGTTTCTAAGAATACCTCATGTAATTAAATCCCAGTCCTGTGCCTGCAAATCCAGTAACCCACCATTTCCATCTTCTTAACCTACCACTGATTCTGGATATGCACGCAGTTGTCCAAACCCTCCCATCCCCCTACTGTCAGTTAAAATGTTTAGAGGAAAGTCCTGCAAAATAACACCCCTAAGCCACAAAGCCACACACACGGTCATACAATGCTCAGTAACCTGTTACAGCAGGAACTACAACCCCCATAACCTGTTAGAGCAGGAACTACAAACCCCATAACCTGTTATGGCACTAACTATAACCCCAATAAACTATAACTATAACTGGGTTTCGGCTGTAGCAAGAAACCCAGTAAAACTGGGAAGCAAAAGGACAGCAGGTGCCTACAAATTTATAGAGCTGGCTCATCCTAACTATGAACAGAGTTTATAAGAGATGTTTCAGTATTTTCTGTATACAAACCTTAATTAGGCGATTTTCTAAATGGCAGCTCTCCTTCCTGGGCTCTAAATTAAACACACTAATAGGTAGGGACAAGCACATCTAGTTTTCCGCAATAAAAAAAAGGAAATCAGTTTCTTACCAGACTTAATTCTCCTATTACCACCCACCCTCCCTGCCTCCCTCCTCCCCTGTACTGTCAGGCTGAGGTAAAGAAAGTGTTAAGTTGGCCAGCAGCTAAATCAAGGCCCAATTAACTTCAAGTGTTTTCTGCGCTCTGTGGTCGATAAATCTCCCTAACTGACTAAACCCACACTTTAAAACACAGAGGAGCAAGAACACAGAGTAGGGAGAAACAGAAAGGGATGGAAAAAAATATTTAAGAGTAGAAGTTGGAGACAAATAGAGAGGCAGAAAGACAGATATAAACAGAGAGACAAAGACAGAGAAAAAAGAGACAGACATAAAGAAAAACAGACAGAGTAAGAAAAAAAGAGAGGGATAGAAAATGAGAAAGGGCTGTAGAAAAGAAATGTGTATATGAGCAACGAGAGAGAATGCAGTGCAGGCAAACTCACCCCAATCGGACAGTGGACTTGGACACAGTTGCCCTAGCAACGGACTGAGGATGCAATGGATGCTGATAAAATGCTGAGTCAGGGCGATACGCCGCCGTTCTGTTCTCTCCGTTTCTCACACACAAACACTCTCCTCTCACAGTCCAGTGCAGCAGGCGTGATCCAGGCAAAGAGATATGCACACCCAGACACTTAGTCTAGACCTGCAGTGTTCCGTGCAACCCGGGCTGGGCTAGTGTACTATCACCACTCGTATGCACACACACTCTCACTCACACACGCACTTATGAGGATTCTCTCTCTCTGGGCCAGGCTGGCTGCAGTCTACCTGTGACGGAGTACCACTTATACTATCAGTATGACCCCAGCCACACCCCTTCCTTCATACCACATGCCCCGCCCCCTACGCACCACCCTCGCCCACACACACCAGCGCTCGCCCACACGGACACACAGGCGGACACGCACGGACACGCACGGACACACGCTGCGATTAGGCGGTATGGAGTGTAGGTTCTGACCGCTGACACTAACATGTTTTGCAGTGTGGTCTCGGGGGCCAGATCTCAGCGTGCAGCGCTGAGATCATCTCAGACACACAAACAAGCCTGTTGATTTGATGGGTCTTTTTATGTCAGCCCCTACTTTACACCGACCTGCTAACTAGCTGAATATTTAAAGTGTGTGTGGGCAGGTGAGTGTAACTTGGGTGATCTAAGGGTAGTAGAGAGTGAGTGAGTGTGTGTGTGTGTGTGTATTGGCTGCTGAATCACTTAGCAGAGGCCTGGAAAGCAGCCCTATCATCTGTAATGAGAGGACTGGAGTTGGAGTTGCAGTAGCGCACGCACACACATACAAACACACACACACACACACACACACACACACACACACACACACACACACACACAGTCCCATTTTTCATAAATCTTTGCCAAACTGTGTCTTAGTACAAACAAGTTTGTGAAATGTAGTGACTTCAAGATTTTGGGCAGAGAACCTGAACTTAAACACAGTCGTTGTGTAAAATGACAGGGTTCCGGAGAATAATTTTAGAGAGAGGAAGAAGGATGATAAAGTGAAAATGTTAAAACCACTGCTTCAGAAAAAAACGACATAAAAAAGATGAGAGAGCTTGCCTCCCCAAACTCACTGCGAGAGGGAGACGGAAAGATGGATGGAGAGCGATAAAAGGATAAACAGAGAACGGGAGCGAAGGGAGAGAGAGACATGAAGCAGATAGCTCCACAGTCAGCTGAACAGTAGCCTCCCTGCCGATAGGGTATTATATTTAGACCCTTCGTTAAAAGGCTATAAAGGCTGAAAGTAGGGTAATTACAAGACATTTGCCATGCATAATGCCATGCTGCCTAAGGAGACTGTGGCTTTGGGAGCGCTTGAGGAAAACCCCTTAACGTAGATAAAACACCAACAATGACAGAGAGAAGGTAGAAGAAGAAAAGCCCTGCAATTAAGAGTTGCCGTTTTGGAATGTGTCAACTAACAAATTAGAATGGTTTGGGAGTGTCAGCTCTAAAGGGTGTCGTTCGAAGAAAGAAAAGCATTTAGGTTAACTGTGGTTTTGTGCTTGGAGTGGATGACCCAGAGCGTATGAGACTGAGAGGTTAGCTGTTAATGGCTCTATGCATGCTTTGACTGTTCAAGATGGAGGGCAACAAAATTAAGGGACCACTGCACCTTATTCTTTCCTTTCCAAAAAAGTTGAAAAGGAAAATTTTGAGTGAGGAACAGAAGCGTTCAATTTGCAGTGGTTAATTTTAACCCTTCTGTTCCTCACAAGGAAAAAAAGGTGCAGTGGTCTAAACATTTTCCAAAGCTGCAGTTGCTATTCAATATGCAGTTGTCAGATAAAAAACAATGCAACTCTATATTCATCATCACCTTAAGAATGAAAGCAAGTCAACTTAGAGATTTCCTTTTAGGAATTATTTTGGGAAGATAATGGTAGTGGTGTTCTAACTCTTTTTCTGCACAAGGAAATTGCACGTTTATTTCAAATGCATAAGTGACCACCAAGTATACGTTTTCTGTTGAATTGGGTTACCTTTATCCATCAACTGCACTGGAATAAAAAGCCCATGCGTCAAAAGTCTTTATAGGCTGCATTTAATTTGTACCAGTTAAGTTGACAGAGAACATTCCTACTTGCAGCAACTACCTGGGAACATCTAATAACCTTTCAGGCACTGGTCGGATGTCCAAACCGCAAGGCTGTGATCTGACGGCTGTAAGTTATCCTCGTGCCTCTTATTCACCGTGCCACTGAGTTGCTGTTTTCTTTCCGAGGGTTCATTGGGGATTGCTCTAGCTGTGGTATGCAAGGAAGTTACAAACAGACTGCTGTTAAGACTACGTTTTGTGTAGCTACGCTATCTTTTAGGCCAAGGGTGTCCAAACCGTTCCACGGAGGGCCGTGTGTCTGCAGGTTTTTGTTTTTCTCTATGAATTGGTTCCCAGTTCACACCTAAACAACCAGTTGAAGGTAGAAACTAAACGATCAGTAACCTAATTAGTCAATCAAGTACAAGGTGAGAGTGAAAACCTGCAGACACACGGCCCTCTGTGAAAATGTTTGGATGCCCCTGTTTTAGGCCATCTTGTGTATGTAAAATCTCAAGACATTAATAAGGAGCTGGTACATTTTCATTCAACCACACAATCTTCTAATGCCTGGTCTCTTTGAACATGCCAGAGTAAATTAAAATGTTATGCAAATGATTATGTAAAAGAAGGGACACCTCTCTCATTTACTCAGAGTCTAAAAAGGTTAAAATGACCAAGATGCAAATGCCAAAAATACAGTTAGAGTGCATTCTGGGTATTATTATGAGCTTTGCTCTCAATTTATTTTAAACACTGCCCCTCTCGAGCTCATGCTTGTCTCCCTGGTCTTTTTCCTTAAAACTCCTTAAGTTTTGATCTTGGCCTCAAAACTGAGAATTGTTGGGGTGTAGTGTGTTGGTTTATTCCTTAGTTTTCCTATTCTTCCTGTTTCCCAGTTCGTGCAGGCCATGCACTGTGGTTGCTTTGAAGGCGGAGAGACACACACGAGGGAGAAACGCAAGGCAACGCAGGCACACAACAGAGGGAAAGATGGGGAAGTAACTGGATATTAACACCGTCAAAAATTCACAGGACTATAATAAAGAACCCAACACAAAGGCAAAATATGGGGCCTAAAATAAATATTTTGTAAAAAAACGAGGATAAGTAGGAAGAAGGAAAGGAGAGAGAGAGCTTGTCAACACGGTCAGCTGTGTACAATTATTAGCCTTTGCCAAACTCTGGGGACTTTGTTTGACCCATCAAAAAAACATGTTAGTGTTTTTTTTCTTAGACGGCTAAACAAATGATTAAAAACAACAAACAATAAAGGGATGACAACAACACATGCATCATTCCAAGGTGGGTTTGGGTGAAGACTGAAATCACAGCCCAGGAGTCTAAAGCTTTATTCTGGGCCATTGATGTCATGCTTGGGCTATACTTAGAAAAGTATTAGGATTGAAGAGAGGGAGGAAGCCACAATCGGAAAAAGAGTCAATAGAATAGGCTCTTTCTTCTGAGGAGACATGTGGAGTGTATGTGTGTGCTCGATCTGTGAATGCTCTAGGTAGGAGCGTTCTAGCGGAGAGTGAAACCTCGTTAACTACATTCTTGTAAAGGGACACAAGAGAGATGTGATGTCATCAGGGTACAATTCCACTGGAATGACATGGCGTCATCACACGCTCTGAGGGCAACAGAAACAAACAAACAGTGTTACCCAACGAGTTACAAAATTAGAACTAGCAGGCAGGCCATTCCCTCTACCTACAATTTTATGCTATAATTTAGCATGTAATACTGTCCTAATACTTTTCGAAGTATAGCCCAACAATGACATCAACGGCCCGGATTGGTATTGATGCTCCTCGCATCATCTCACCATTATGCCATTTTTAACCATTTCTCGGGCAAAGCCGGAGAACAGCCTTGGCTGTCAGAACCGTGGTGCCAGATGGACACCAGCGGTGCATGGTTGGTTGTTGACCACTGGTAGCATTGGGACGCCGGGCCGGAGTGCAAGCTGTCCTTACATGCAGTCCACAGTGGGAGCCACACAGCAGCCTATGTCAGATACAGGGAGATCAGGGTAGGGGACAGATTGCGATGGCCAAATTGATATCATTAAAGATGCATTGTGGGATTTCCGGCCAGCAGCTATAAAAATGCCAGTCAAGCCAAAATTAGTCCAGAAAGTTCTGTAATATGTGTTCTGTATGTGCTGATATGTGCCCCATGTCATCACAATCACTCACAGTTCAATCTTCTTCCATGGCCACTAGAGATGATAGTGATTCTGCTTATACATTATGCCCATATAAACAGCATATTACACATCCAGCTCAAAAAAAAATTTATAAACTGAACCTATGTCAGGTTTTAAGTGCAGAATGAGAAACAGAGAAGCTCACTTAAAGATTAAGTTAAGTTCGGTGAGTTCCATTTGGCATTTCAACATACTGTAGAAACAGAATGTAAATGAATACCTCATGGTAAAACACACTAGCGACTGCTGCTGGGCACCGTGGGAAAAAGGAGAATGGCAATTAGATGGAGAGAGTGGGAAAATAAACAACAAGTGCATCTTTAATGAAGGCAATCATCATTCCCAGGGAAAAGTCCTACCTTACAGCCTCCCTGTGTGCGGCTGGCCTTAGGAATGATAACCAGCACTCCGGGATGTTAAATTACTGCGCGCGTGAGCGTGCGTGCGTGTGTGTGTATGTGTGTGTAGAACGTGCATGAGCAGAAGTTTAGTCATGGACATTGCAATTAAGACAGGTGGTACTTTCCTCCTATTTTCCCTGTCTTTAGCTTTTCCTAACTAGGCGTTTTCCTCCTACAGTTTGCCCTCATTTCTCACACATATACTTACGTAGAGTAAACATTTGTGTTGGGTTCAATATCGTTATGAAAAATATGCTGTCGGTGGAAAATCCGGATCTTAGTTTCCTGCTGCGATGAATGCCATGTCATTACTTGGCGGTTGTTTTGCTTTTCAGACAGTCATAGTTAAGCATTAAACATGGCTGTCAAAATAGTCGCATGGATGACTGAGGCTACGATCCAAACCCAACATTTTATTCTGCCTGGTTACAATGCAGTGGAGGTTAGGTTTTGCAGAGCCTGATTAGAATGGGCTGGGTGTAGCTAGTGCTAAACTTTGCTAGTTTTTGTCAACATTGAGGTACATATCGTGTGCAGTCTGAGATAGCTGCCATTTTTGTGGGTTCAGATGGGCTCAGTGCTGTAAGGACCATTCCTGAAGTCATACACTCAATGACCTTGAATGAATAGATGGTTTCAGTTCTTTCATCGTCTCCTTCTGGCCTGACCCACCACTTATAATGCTATATCTCCTGGGCCCAGTTTTTCTAAATGCACACTGTGTCAGTCAATGAAATGGCTTTTATATTTGTTCCATTTCTATGCATTGAATCCAAACCAAATCCAAATCTAAGACTTTTAAAAGACAGGCACGGGAACAATTGTACTGAGACATGATCTATAGGTGGTGTATGTTCTATGCAGGTGTACACCGCAGTTTGTGAATGTCTTTAAATGTCATACCCAAATTCCCTGGCCTCTTCATCAAGTTGGGAGTATTTTAATTTATCCAGAAAGACAATATTGAAAAGCAATAAATCATAGCTTTATAAACCTGATTAAAGAAAACAGAAAAACATTTATTAATACAGTTACAAAGCTAACCGAAAAGCAGCATTCCCCAAATGAAGTTGGCCTTTAAAAACCAATTTCAGACTACTTTTTCAGAAATTCAGTTTCCCTGTGCTTAAACAGACTGCCTGGACGTTGGATATATTGGGACACTTATTTTCATTCCTTATCCCTCAACACATTCACAAAAATAATAAGGACCTAAACCTTTGGGCAATCTACTGAACCCTACTCCAACTAAACAAATTCCTTTCTATATCCCACTCATGTATATTAAACACAATAGCCATATTACTGGCCTTATTAAGGTGATCAGAATCACAGTTTCCCTCTTACTGTAATGAGAGTTGCGCAACGCTGCGGCTAAATTGAGATGTGCCAAGACGAAAAACTAAAACATAATATATTTATGGTAAAGCATTTTTTTACCAAGCTGTGCGCTGTTTACCATCTCACAAACATCAGAGGCAAGCAACAACATCCTGGACCCAATGTATAGAGTGTAAAGCTTACAAGTGAGGGCCAAAAAAACTGGCTTTGTCTGTGCACGCACATAGATGTGTGGAAGTGTCAGTAAATGGCTGCCACATTAATACAGATAACCATGTCTGAGACAACCAAAGGTAAGAAACTAGCTAGCTAACTGTCACAACTCGATTGCTACAATCGGCTACAATAGATTAGCTTCAGGAAGGCAATATTAGCGATTAGGCAACAACAAAATGACTTACATTTTTTGTAGTTTGCCTTCAAAATAAAAGTCACTGGTGAAATGTTATAAGTATGCTATAAATGCACTACTTTTTGCAAACTTGCATAGTATGTATTAGTGATATTTTCATTAATTATGGGGATGAAATTACTATTTACATTTCATTTTACATAAGGTAAAGAATAGTAGAAGCTGGAGCACATTCTGAAATGGTTAGAGCTTAAGTATATTAATATAGGGAGCATAAATATTTTTTTTGCTTTATTCATGAAATACAATACTGTGCATTAGTTAATGTATTGTAGCATCTAGCAAAACAAAATGATCTGCCCTTTTTTAACTCCAATGCAACACAAAGTGATATACCTTATACAGAATGCATACTGCGTCATTAGCTATAAGCTAGGTGCTTTTTAAACACCTGGGAGGTGCTTTTTAAACTGTTTTAGAGAATGGTAAATTATGGAGGACTTGCATTATTATTAGGGAATGGTGTTAAGAAAATAAAGTTGACAAGCAAGAGAGATTGGTGTACAAAGTTTTGAATATTTGCAATACAGTGAAAATATATTTGTAGCATTTAACGCATACCGCCTTTTGTGCCGTTGATTCTCAGAGCTGCCCTAAAGAATTAGGGGAAACACTGAGAATGATACTCTTGGTGGATCTGTGGGTGGTCTGTCTTCTAACAAGTCTGAAGTATGTTTAGGGGATCCTCAAGCTCTGTGATATCTTTCTAAAAACAAAGCAAAGTTTCAGTGCAAAGCAGACGACACAGCCGTAAATTAGACGAAACATGGCAAAGCCACAAAATTGACTACTATGTAACCCTGTGTTTCAGACCAACGGACATTCATTCATTTGCAGTGGAACACTGCACTAGCCTTGCAGCATGGCATTGCAAAGCCTTTGGTCTGGTGCATGAGTTGGATTTATCCAAGAAAAATGTTTAAGTAATGTAAAGAAAAGTTTTTATGTGGAATTGCCATGGCAGAAAGAGTAGCAACAGGTGAAATTAAAACTATATTGTGTATATATTCCAAAGGAGGCATTAACTTGTTTACTGAATGATGTCCTGCTTTACATACCTATATTTACAATGGTCACAAGACAAAGGCCATCTTAACGTTTCTAGAATTTCTAAGGCAGGATTTTTCCCCACAGAGCAACACATTTGTGAAAATATTTTTTGATCCATGAGACAGATCCAGATTAATCTGTGAGGAATCATCTCTACAGGTCCTCTGATCAGGTGTATTCTATCAAGGTATCAAGTGTGCTTGTGAAGGTGAATTGCAGTGTACTGGATTGATGAACCACCCTCTCAGTATCTGCCTGACAGGCTCACCTATCTCCACTGGGATGTCTTTTATCCGATGCTATTACAAAAGCATAGTCTTACTCATGTTCAAAATCATGTCAAGTCAGACTTTGCCATACTCGATGAGAGTTGGTTGAGAGATCTGGTTCTTCACCCCCATGGTCTTGTGCACTGGGACAAAAGTCCACAGGCTAAACTTAGCCTTGTCAGGGTGTCCATTGGGTGGTTTGGAGCTATGCTTTACAAAGAAGGTGGAGCCATATTCTGCCTGGTTGGCCATGTCTGGGGGTTTCTTTTGACAGCCCACAGTGTCACCTGATCCCCATCTCAGTCCCTAAAATCTAGTCTGGAAACGTTAACGGGGTCTTGTCTGATCTTAGTAGGATCTGAGACCTAGGGTCATGTCTATGGACTAACAGGCCTTAGCTTTTCTTCTCATATAAATGTCTGAATAGCTTTATAAACAACATGGCCAGAAAAGGGCTGGCCACTGCCCTGGAGCCTGACTCTTCTCTAGGTTTCTTCCTAGTTTCACATTTTCCTAGGGAGTTTTCCCCAATCACTATTCATGCTTGCGGTTTTAAGCAGGGTATAAGCACTTTTTGACAACTGCTGATGAAAATAGAGCTTTATGAAAAAAACTTGATTGATTGTCTGTTCAATGCATGTGTTTGCGTCTGTGTCTATATTTTATAAAATTATAGAACCTAATTCCAATGTAGTTATTTTGAGAATCCTCATGCATTTGGAATTGTGCTGTCCATACATAACCCACAAGGGTCAAACAGATCCCTACGATACAGCCTTCTGGTTTGGGAATATGGTTCTTGTTTCAGTCTCCCGACTTTAATTAGACGTTACGTAGTCTTGCATCTAGAGAACTGGGTCCAGGTCAGATTCAGAAGATTGAAGTGGGAATTTCCTTGGCAGGGATATTCCGGGCTGACATTGGGATGAGGACGGCAATGGCATGGGCCATCTGGATGTGTTCCCAACCCCTTCATGAAAGGACAGCAGCACATACGGACAGTTTGATTACAGCACAGCCGCGCCCGTTACATTCTGTCAAGCACACATGCCAAGATGTGTGTCTAGCGCTACATGATAAGACCACATATTCAAGTCAAGGTATAAAATGCTATTTAGGTGCTTAGGAGTAAAAGTAAGACACACAACCCACTCAGAATATGCCTGACCTATTAACTACAAAATGGCTCATGGTTGACATTGCACAACGTGTTGCTAATGAGAAGAGTGTACAGTATGTACAGTAGGTTGGGTTTCTTCTGTTGGCCAAAATCGTTATGCGAGAGGCTGTAGACAGCTTCCTGTATCACTGAAATAGTGATTATCTTTTTATCTCCTCTGTCTGGATGACCGGCCACATAGACAGAGATCTCCACTGTCCACCTGGTTCCTCATGGGGCCTAAAAATGTGACGGACCTATCTTGCCATCCTTCTTCAACCCAAGATAATCAATTGAAGAAATTACAAACACACAAACAAATACATAGATACACATTTAAACATTAAATAATCATTTCCTCCATAGTAAGACTGCACTTTGTTCATGTTTACCAGAAGGTTTCAACAGAAATGGGCCCTTAGGCTGGAAGTACTTCAGACAGACAGAGACACCGGGGGGACTAGGTTATGAAAGACCTACTCTCCCCATGTCAGCTAGAGGGAGGGGCCCTATTGATATAACCAAGCAGGAATTTGGCCCTCCACAATGGAACCTTGTGCCAAGAATTCAGCCTGTATGAAAGCATGACACCACTCTTGGAGTATCAGAGACAGAGGTAAAATGTGTGTCAACAAGGTTAATTCTAATATGACTGTTTGTGATAACATTTCTTTCTGCAGAGACCTGAGTTGGGTCACAGCTAGGATCATGTCCAATGCCTCTGGAACAGGTATGGGTTAGTGCCTTTTTCAAGGGCACCTCAGCAGACTTTTTTTTTTACCTTTGTTGGCTCTGAGTTTCCAGCAAGCATTCTTTTGTTTACTGGACAAATCTAAACCCTGCTTGCCACCATAGTCTAGCCAGTAAAATAATGCCCATGAGAAAAGATTCACAGGTCTGCACTGGAGCCAATCCATCCTGGTTTTTCAACCACCCACGCAGGCAAACATAATATTACAGATGGGCCTAAACTGAATGGCAAACAAACAGCCAGTATGCCAAGCATTACAATGATAGAACAATGATGGCATAATTTGTAGGTCACACCTGTGCATAGCGTCAGAGGCTACCCCTTAATTTGTTATTCACTGCTGGAAAACAGTGCTGACAATAACAATTAACTAAAGCGCTGAAAAAAATGTATTGTTGATGCACAAGATGGAATAGCTCTCTCTGCAACCAGCAGGAATTCTTAGCTAGAGTGACACAGAAGAAATTCATTCTACTTTAATACTGTAATAGTGTAGGCCCATGAACATATTTCTAACAAAGTGGAGTCTGATTAAATGACTATGGTAAAGCGGACTTTGAGTCTGTCATATTGTCCAAGTTTAATCTAACTCAGAAATCATATAACTTACAGTTTAACTGAAACAAAAGTAAGCCTACGTGGATTTTTGTTTAATCTGGATCAATTCATTTTTCATTGAATCCTAACATGTCCATGAATTTACAGCAATTATTAGGTGTCCCAGGACGGTCCAGTGCTCTGTGCTGCTACATCCGGTACATGTGCTGCAGTGTAGGTATAAATCCAGCCCACTACTCTTTTGACAAAACCTCTTATTTTTTCCCACTTTTCCTGTCAAATAAACCATAAAAATTCCTGAATAAATATATCTTCAAATTTCCTATGTCATCAGCCAAGTGTTTTCTTGAAGATGGTGAAATCATTTTGTTTCTGTAGAATTAAGTATGCAAACAGAAATACGTCATTTTAAGATCCTGCGCTAGTAGGGCTTTATGCGCAAATTATGACATAATAACAGTTATACAAACTTGTCATGTGATCATGTGTTGTGTGGCGCTACAATGCTGTTTGTGAGTCTACTTATTTAATTAAGTTACAACAAACTTCACAGAGTTGTTGAAAGTGAAGGTTGATGAGCTTGATGCTACTACAATAGAGGGTGTTATCCTGCTTGACTGCCGTTTGACATATATGCACAAGTACTTGCTCTTATCCTTAATAATCTCATAGGCTAGCCTACCCACACTGCTGGCTTATCTGGGAGCTGTTGGCTTTAACGCACATGTCATGACCGGTGTGGGCACAGTAGACATTTAGAACGGCAGCTTGCAACAAATACCGTGGATCTGAAAAGTCTTCACCCAATTGGAATTTTCCACATTTTGTGTTACAACATGAAGTGAAAATTGATTTTATTAGGGGGGGTGGGGTGCCACAAAAAAGTCCATAAAGTCAACTTAAAAATAAAATGTACAAATTCTAAATGAATTATAAAAATTCTAAATGAAGTACAATTAAATTGTTTCAACAATTCCCACTCCAGTGTGGGTTTGGCTGTATGTTTGGGGTAATGATCCAGCTGGAAGATTGGCAACATTTTCCCTCATGTTCCAGGCCTTTTGCAGACTTCAGCAAGGTTCCTTCCAGGACTCTGTACTTTGATGCATTCATTTTGCCGGATGAATCCCTATAGCATATGCTGCCACCACCATGCTCCACAGTAGGGACGGAATTTTCAAGATGTGCATTGTTAGACTTGTGCCAAATATAGTGCTTTGCATTGATGCCAAAAAGCCTTCTGACAAACTCTAGTCAATATTTGATATGATTGTGTTTTATTCGCCACTCTCTCAGGCCACTTATGTGAAGTACCCAGGTTATTGTTGCAGTATACACAGTGTCTCCCAGCTCAGCTGTGGAAGACTGACTCCTTTAGAGTTGCCATAGGTCTCTCGGTGTCCTCACTGACTTGTGCCTGGTGTGGTGGAAATACACTTTCTGAGAAAGACCTGCCCTAGACACATTTGCAGTCAGGCTATAATGTCTCAATTTCTTAATAATGGACTTTGCTGTGTTCGGGGGACATCCAATGTATCTGAAATGTTTTCATTTCCTGCCCCTAATTGGTGCCTCATCTTCACAAACATTTTATTATGAAATGTAGATAGCAACCGCGACCTCCCAGTGACAGGTGTATTGAGTTGGAATTCATTTCGAACAACTGGCATATTTTATTTCCCGCTTTGACATTATGGACTTCTGTTACACTGATCAGTGGCAAAAACAAAACTCATGTTACATTTTAATGAAACGCTGTCAGGCAAATTGTTTAATTTCGGTCTGCCTTACATAATGTTATGTTATTATTAGAGTGCAATTTACAATATTGTTATGGATATAGCCCAGACCGGCTTACGGCTCAAGTTCATATACTATATACAGTATGCGACACAGGAGTCAGTGTGAATGGCATCATGCGGTGTCTATTATTTCCACTGCTGACTAGGGGACCGCATTGCAAGCAAAACATGCGTCAACTACTTTCATTTTACAAGCCAACACCATGAGACACACACCACCATCAAAATGCACTGTACTAAACATAGACTAGTCTACATAACATAATCTTGGGATAAACTTGAACAAGAGCATCAACTCGTGGCTTCGGGGTGATAGCAAAAAATGTGGTACATGTGGCTACGTCTTTTCCTTCTAGAGCTCTTAAATGATAGGATATATAGCCTACGTTTAACAAAGTAGGGGAACTGTTCTATCCAACAAGTAAAACTGTACCGCTTCTATCAGCATTAATCGATAATTACATATTAATTCCAAGAAACAGATGTACAAACCATGGTCTACATTAAAATGTATGTAACAATATACCCGTATTAGCGTTCGCAAAATGCAGCTTAATACAACCAATAGCAGGATAGCCAAAGCGAAGCTCTAACATGAAATAGTATGATTTTACTCTAACAAGTAAAACCATACACTAAAAGTTTATAAACTTACCAGATTGGCGTATCAATAGGGTTAAATCAGTGATCTGGGACAATCATTGTCATATATCTGCGTTGGCCGTAATTATAATTGCTATTTTAAAAACATAAGAAAATGCCGGTAGGAAGTACCCCTCGCGAGCTCCCCTCTTTGTGATCCAAAAATTTAAATAGGGTAAACTCGATTGGTGAATTCACAGGCCGGTACGTCATCCGTTGAAACCCGAGCGGAGTGTGCTCGCGCTGGTCCAGTTGCACCCCCCCCCCGCCTTTTTTAGCGCGCCTGCGCTGCATGTTACCGAACCTATCACGAGTCAATGCGGGGAATACACGCGCACCTGGGGCGCCCGTGTGTTAACGGGACCGGGAGCCATCTGTCGGGGCGTGGTAATAATCCAAATCGACTCTTAATAGCTGGGTCGAGCATTATCAATGAGACCTTTGTCATGACAACAGAGGCTTGTGTACACCTGCCAACCTAGCACACTTGACTAACGGGGCATGGCCTGTATACGATTTTTCTATATGACTGGTAAAGCAGCCGACAAAATATTAATTATGTAAAATTCTAACATCAAAACTGAATAGACATGACAATCAAGACTGCATGTCTGCAGGGTACACGGGGAATACATTTACTGTGTTTTACACTAGGCCTCAAGTGAGAGGCAGGTATTCTCATGATAATTATCAGAGTCATTCCTCTCCACAGAAAAATCCTAAAATAGCTAAATCCTATCTGCCTCGCTCACCCCCTTCTCTTTCTCAACCTGCAGATGCAGCATCTATAGATATCCTCCCACCAGCAACACACTAAACTATTAGTTGCCATATGCTAAGAGATTGAGTGACAATATATAAATATACAGATATACACCAGTATTTGCATTTACAGCCATGTACACTATAAAGTGATGCAAAACTGCCTGCCAACGGAATTAGACAAATTATATTGGTAAGAAAACAAAATGGTATTTCCAGTGGTTTTAATTCATCACAAAATCTGCAAGAATTAAAAAAAATTCCAGCTTTTGAAGATATTGTAAAAACCTAATATTCTCACTCAACCTCTAAACATGTCCACTGTGGTGTGTGTGAGTCAGACACACCATGAACATCTAATTGTTCCAGCAAACAGAAGGTCTACTGTGCAACACGTCTCAATTGGTTGTCTTCATTCACTGAGCGTGTGTAAAAGCAGACATTCATTGCCCACCCCCTCGTACTAACTCACAAATGCGACTCATTTCTCGGCGATGTGGACTTCAATGTGTGTACGGTTTGTATTCATAAAGCCTATTACAGCCAGGGGTCTTCCAGTACCATACAGCGCCTTTAGAAAATATTCAGGCCCCATTTTGAAGAAATAGAATCTTTTTTATTTTTTATAAAAAGCTTAAATATCTCATGTACATAAGTATTCAGACACGTTTTTCGGAACTATGTAGAAGCGACACTGGCAGCAATCTCAGCTTCCAGTTCTTGAGTATGCCTCTACCATCTTTGCACACCTAGATTTTTGGCTGTTTGTCCCATTCTTCCCTGTAGATCCTCTTAAGCTCTGTCAGATTGGATGGGGAGCATTGGTGAATAGCAATCTTCTGGTCTCCCCACAGATGTTCACTGGGGTTGTCTGGGACACTCATGGACATTCACTGTCCTGAAACCACTCCAGTTTTGTATTAGCTGTGTGACTCAGGTCATTGTCTTTCTAGAATATGAATCTTTGCCCAATCACTGTCCACAGTCTCTGGATCGGTTTTCCTTAAACTCTTTTGCTTTGTCATCCTTCTTTAAATCAGGATCAGTGTCCCAGTCGCTGCCACTGAGAACCATCCCCACAGCAGGACGCTCCAATGACCAGCTATAGCACATGGCATTCAGGCTCAAAAGTTCCATTTTGGCCCCATCAAACTAGAGAAACCTTCCTTTTGGTGGCCTTTGGGCAGCATCTCATAAACGGTACATTTTACTCAGGAGTGTATTCTGTCTGCCTACTCTACCATAAAGGCCAAATTGATGGAGTGCGGCAGATACAGCGGTCTGCTTATCTCATCCCCACAAAGAAACTCTGAAGCTCAGTAAGAGTGGCTAATAGGTTCTTGCTCACCCTCAGACAAAAGGTCTTCAAATCTCTCTTGGGCCCCCCTGCCATTCCATCTATTAGATTCCAGCGCTAGCATACCTGAATCAGCTTATTAACAAGCCTTCACCGGTTGAATCGGGTAAGCTAGTTTAGGGCATACACTAAATTGTGAGATGGCTGGGGGTCCCCAGGAGAGGGTTGAAGACCTATGGCCGAGACAATGACTCTTCTTGTCCGTTTACTACTGGTAAGCCAAATGGCCAGCTCTAGATAGAGTCTGGGGTCTTAGTTGTTGGTTGTTACAAACTTTTTCCATTTTACACTCAAGCCCACTGTGCCCCTGGGAACTTTCAATGCTTTAGCAATTTCTTTATTACCTTCCCCATATCTATGTCTTGATACAACTACATTTCAGGGCTGCATAGAGTTCCCCTGACCTTCTGGCTTGGCTTTTGCTTTGACAGGCATGGTTAATTTTACTGTATAGAAACAGGTGTGTGCCTTTCTAAAGGTGATCAAAGCACACAATAACAACATTTTCCTGAGTCTTGGCAGTGTCTTAATAGTTATGTACATGAGATTTTTTTTTACATTTATTTTCAATAAATTAGAACACGCTTCAAAGAAATTGTATTCACTTTGTGTTATAGACTTAATTTACAACAGCCATCAATCTACACACAATACCCCATAACAACAATGCAGAGTAAGTGAAGGGTTCTGAATACTTTCCAAAGCCACAATGCATTGCAATTATACAGAGGACTTATAGTTGCTAGGTCAATATAGTGGTGTGGTAGCTTGGATCAGAACCTCTCTGGAACCAAGTGTTTTAACTGTTAGGCCAGGCTGATTTTGAAGTCCACCTCACCTCATCTATGTTAGAAGCTGCAGTGAGGCAATGTTTGTCTTATCCTTACTCAATACATTTTTTCTTAGAGTGAGAACATGGATCAGTATTCAGTAGTCTTCTCTCTGGGAAAACTAAGTTAAACAGACAGACAGACAACCATCCCCAACACACAACCTCACACCGTACAACAACAACAATAAGAACTGCCATAGACACCTGCAAATCTGGCACCAGTGAAATGATTTAATTCCAAAGAAGAACCCACAGTGATCAAACATACATCAACAGCTACAGGAATAAACTGATGTATCCATGACGATTGACATGTAACCTTAGAAGCGGTCTAGTTTCCCTCTTTGTAATTCCGTAACTAACGGTTATAATTTAAAACGCGACTGACAGCGCATGCCAGAAGGGGGAGAAAAAAAGAAACACAAGTATATAAAAATATGCCATTAGATTAATATCAACAATTGAGGACCACGGTGCACTATTTACAGAAAAAGGCAATATATACCAATATTTACATTACACAGTATAGACTTCTTTCACTCACTGACAGAAAGGTTACTTACAAGTTACTCAAATGTACTAGGATGGCAGCATAAAAATGTGAGGCTTAAGCAGTAGTGTGGATGGTAAACTCAAAACTTCTTTACCACAGTGCACCAGCAAATTCTGTTACAAGATCAATATGAAAGCTAGCATGGAAGTCTTTTACTTCATTTTGTACAATGCAGCGTGTGTCAATGTAGTATGCAATTACCGTGGTCTCATGAACACTGCGAGGGACAGAGGATGCAGTCTACTTCAACCCAGCTTCCAGGTCCCATGACAACAGGGTGTCAGAACTCCACACTGGCTTTTTTTTTATTTTACAACTGCTACTTAAGGTTAATGGAGGTTTAACGGCTGGAGATTCATTCTAAAAGCCACGTTACCACAAGTCTGCAAAATGAGATTCCCAATAGCATGTGTGGAGAGAAACCAACAGAAATAGAATGGACAAAACAACCAACAATACTACCGCACTTGGCTAAAGTACAGAGCACTTAGCAAGGACACAGTTGACACAGGCTGTTTAACTGACATACACAGAGACACAGCTAGCAGCAGACGGTATCAAAACACCAGGTAATCCCATTAGCGGTTTGCCTCTTCATTAGCTCACAGTGGGGAATTAGCCTAACGCCTAAGCAATTGATTGGTTTGGTTGAAGTCGATGCTCCAGGTGGTTTCGTAGGTGACTTGATCTCTTGGCTTGGGGAGATTTAACAGAACTGCAACTTGACCCTGGCATTTGAGGGCATTTGTTCATATGTGTGTCTGACGTGTTCGAAAGATGTCAATGTTTCACTTCTGTCGCTACTCAGCCTGATATGACACTTTGCAAAGCATCACAGAGGACTCCTTTACAGACAACGTCTATTGGTTGGGGTCCAGGGACACTGATGGCCCTACCTCAAGTGTGTGTGTGTGTGTGTGTGTGTGTGTGTGTGATAGAGCACAAAAGGACAAGCGGCATCAATCTTGGTTCAAACATCAAGTGTGAATTTGTGATGGGTTGAGTTGTATGGAGTTAAACATAAATCCCCCTGTCAAACTCCGTCACACACACACACTTTGACTTTGAGTGTGTGTACATGTATTTACGCTGACACCGCAAACCTCAGCACTCCTGTCAATCACTACATCTTAGGGGCAAAGGAAAAATACGTCTATAAATTAAGTGCTGTAAAAAGACAAAGCTAAAATCAAAAACATAAATACTGTACAAACAGACCTCAACTACTTCAGCCCCTAAAGAATGCTTTAAATCACCAACTTGACTGCAGTAGTGGGATGTTTTTTAGTTTCTTTTTAAATAGAACACATCTTTAAAAGGACAACAAAAACCTAAGGTGATTGTGTGAAAAAGAGGAGTGTGTATGTGGGGTAGTGTCACAGGCTATGGAGAGACGAGCAGCTGCGTTTTGTCAAAACTGTGTGTGTGTGTGTTTATAGTCTTGGTACCTTTGAACAAAGTGTATTTTGTGTGTTTATAGTCTTGGTACCGTTACCATATATTGCACATTGGTTACTTTTATAATGGTACATTTCTTTCAGTCTCCTCTTTAAGAGAACAGAAAGGTTTAGTGTTTGAGTTCACTTCTGTTTCCGCCTCGTTCTCCTCTCCTTCAGTTGAAATGACAGCATGGGTTCATGGTCAAAAAGACCCCCCCCCCTTTTTTTGTTAAACAGCGTTTTCAATTGTCCACTCCTTCAGTCCATTATTTGGCCTTTACAAGAGTTCCCAGTCGTCACCCTCCTATCATATCTTTTGCACCCCATCTGCCTTTACCTCCCTTCCAAACCTGCACCTAAATGGTCTGTCCTCATCCACCCTTTTTCACTCTTCTTCAGTCCCTCTCTCTGTTCTGTAGTTTCATCATGACACAGGGACTCCACAGAGCAGCAAAAGCGGAGCGCGAGTCATGTCTGATACCGAAACACTCAGCGATTTACAAAACATTGAAACCTGGTTAGAAAGTGTTTCTCAGTCCGGGCTTACAACACCAATGCACACAGACCAGGAGACCGAGCAAAGAGCCGATAAAGTAAATGTGTCGATTAAAAGGGGGGTGTAATTTGAGGAGGAGGGAGAGGCTTCGTACATAGTTTCATCTGAACGTGGGGGTTTTAAGGAGCCGGAGGTCTCTTACAGGCTCAGAACCGGAACATGGGTTTGTCCTCAAACCTTCCAGAGCAGTGTGTTGTTAGTGCCGGGGGGATAGATAAATATATCCAGCTGATTGGCTCAGACCCTCCACAGAAGTAAGTGGTTGGTGCTGTCATCCCGCCCCACTGTCTCACTGCTATTGGTCAGCCGGAAATCTTCATAACCGTCACCACCGGAAATCACAAGCTGATTGGTTTTGGCGGGCAGGAGGGCGGAGGCTCGTCGGAGAGCAGAGTCCCGCCTCTGCAGACCCCCGTTACCCTCATCAACGCCACTCTGGGCCAGGTTGCCTAGCAGAAACAAATTCAAAATGTCATGAATATGGAAGCATCACTCTGAAGATTGTAGGACATGTTTCATTCAGGAATAACAATGCTGGAAGTGATGTGGTTACCCGCGGTATCTGCAGGCAGGGGGAAGTTGACATCGAAGCCTTCGGGCAGCTCTATGGAAGTCAGGAACCGGACGTGGCCGGTGTGTCCGTGAGCTGAGCCCATGGGGGTCAAGGGTGACCGCAGCGTCCCGGACACCGTACCGGAACTGACGGCCGGGACGGACAACGTCAGGACAACCCCGGCGCTGGTGCCAATCCAGAGCAGGTCCTTACAGGCCAAGAGGGCTGTGATCCTCAGACATGCTGCCTTGTGCTGCCGGATGATTGCGTCCGAACCTGTGGGGGGAGCAGGCGGAAACGGCAGGCATGAGATGGGAGAGGAGATGGGAGATTGTTTTGCTGAACTGCTGCTGCCTTCTAGTGGTTAAGAGTTGCAGTGCGCTGAATGTCTGTTAGTTGTTGTTTGAATGTGTGTGTGTTACCTGCTAGCATCTTGTGCACGGCGGGAGCCACGTCCACCTCTGTCAAGCTTTCCCAGGTCTGGGCATGGTACAGTCTGATCTGGGCACTGCCCTGGAGCGCCAGCCACACCCCCTGGCCATAGCTTACCAAGCTGGTCACACAACGGCTACAGTCGGTGCCCACCTGGAAACAATGCTGAATGACAGACAGAGAGTGAGCGAGCGAGCAAGAGAGGTAAAAATCTACATCATTGGTCTATCAATTCAATCCATAGATCTCTGTAATTTGCCCATGTACCACACTGCCTCCACTCGTCTTTCAGAAAGGGACCGTAATGCCATCTCACCTCCTGCTGCAGGGTGGTCGTGTTGACGATGAGAATGCGGTTCTGCGAGCTGCACCACAGCTTCCCCCCAACTGGAACCATCTTGGCGACTGGGCTGCCGGGCGTGCCGAGACTCAGTGTCTGAGAGGACTGGGCGTCCCAGAAACTGCCGGCTTCCCTCTGATACACGATGACGTCGCCGTTGGCCAGGGAAACAAACACCTTGTTGTCCAGGTACCTGGGCAAAAGGAATTGTGAGGAGACAGTCGGGGACTTGACCGGGCAAATCAGTGGTCTCCAAAGGGGCTACGACATGAGGCAGCCAGCTGGCCGGACTTACAGGATATTCAGGATGGAGGCGGCGTGCTGCATCTTCATGCTGTTCTTACGGTTGCGGATGTTGTCGGATGACTGGTACACATGAATACTGAAAGAGACGGGGCAAAACACAGAGACGGGTCAAGGCCCGGGGAGACGGGGTCAAGGCCCGGGGAGACGGGG